>DWAN01001865.1:0-16531 GCA_018230445.1 Heliconius hewitsoni
GCTGTGCGTGCGTCTTACCTCAGTCAGTCAGAACAAGTCCTTTTATATATATATATATATATATATATATATTCATCGTATAAAGAATATAAGTAAGTTAATGATTTTTTTTCGAATGAATTTCCAAGCGCAGTGGTGTAGATAAGAAAAGAAGATAAATAATTACATCAATATTGAGGCTATTCAGGAAATTTACCAATGCGAAGGGCAGCACGTTGCGGTCGCCCAGCGGGGCTTCCCCGGACGGCGATTGCTGTGGCTGTAGCAATAAGTTTTATTATTATTATTGTTATATCTATATAAAAATATCTGTAAATAGTACTAAAATGTAAGAGATTTCTCTGTTAATACCTATATATTTAAGGTACATTAACATTACAAAATTGCAATACAAATTTACATTAAAAAAATAAGTATTAGGTACTTGTTACTTCAATGTAATTCAAATTTCATCAAAATAATTGCAAAAAAAAACATTCAGTGCTAATTCAAAATAAAATAATTAAAATGTTTTTGTTTGTAATATGATTCTATTTAGTCTAAGCAGTATCCGTTAGGCATCACAATGAATATCGATACAATTGTTATGATATTTTGACGTAAACAACGTCTAACATAACAACATGCACATGCATGTAGGTATGCGCATGCGCTCATATGTTGTATGTAGAAAGCATAAGTAAAAATGCATGCGAAAAATAATTTACAAACAAACATTGATATGTAAATGCAAATAAAATAATAATAATGATATTGTATTGTAAGTTTAATGTAGCGAGATTTCATTTGTGCCGTAACTTGATCTTGCATATATTCTAATTGATATACCTCTATTGATTCAAAAAATTACCAACTTAAAAAAAAAATCGCAAAACTATTTTAAAATATAAAAACGCTTTAAGTTTACTATAACAAAAAAAAGGGAAAAACTTTATAATTGAAAATATAAGAAATTGTGTGTGCGTTGACTGGTGAAACATGAAAAAAATTCAATTCACTGCTTACTAAAAAAAACCTTAACATGTAAATAACACTTTCAATGATAAAAAAAATCACACAACTACTTTAAAATCTGAAAAAAGCCAAAAATTCACTCAAAAAAAAACCAAACAAATCCATACACAAGATAAAGATATAAAAAATATTATTTACATCAACTTTATTGATTGACGATAGTAAATTTACCAGTGCGAATGGCACGAGGCTCCTCTCGCTCATCGTGGAGTCCGCTGAGGGTGACTGTTGTTGCTGCATCCGGTGGAAATGGAAAAATATTATTATATTAAATATACTAATTTTATTTATATGTTGTAATAAACATAATAATAATAAATTAAGTATTGTGTAATTTTCCATTTTATTGATGTTGCTTGTAACTTTACGCTTTTCCCGTAAGACGGGGTAGGATAAATTTCTAAATATCGTAAATTGAGTGTCGGCGCTTAATACAGCGCTTTGTTTATCAGATAGAGAAAATATAACTAAGTTCTAAAATTTTCTATTTTCACGTTTTCCGTATGATAGGTAAAGATTGCTTCTATTTTTAGAACTGTTTATGTATTGACTGAACTTAACCACAAATTATTATAACTACATAAAAAGATAATAGAATGAGAAACGAAATTACTTGAAATTAAAGCATTACATCAGGTGACAATTGAATCCACAAACATTATGGCAACATAATCTTCCTAATACCACGATTTTTTTATTCACTATTTTGGCAGAGTATGAGAACGTAACCATTAAAAATCATGGCAATAATATTTCAAATCACAGGCTCAAATCTCAAATATATCACAGATCACTTTATAAATATCACTTATATTTTGTTAGCAAACACTCCAACTGACACACGAGGAGCGTAAAAATATGCATAAAGCAAATTTTAATTAACCGTTGTTCCAAAAAAACTAACCACAAAAGTTCAACTGGTCCGCGTCGAACCGTTAAATCTTAATTTACTATAAAAACTATTATGAATGCGAAATCTGAATATCGAAAACCGGTTTACAAGCAAACAATGCTAAAACAAAAAAAAATTGGAACAGATTCGCAGTAACAAATAACTGTCATCACCCCTTTCGTGAAACAAAGCGACTTAAAAAAATTTGAAAAAATAAAATTACAATGAGCCCCTAATCCGAGCCGTGGGAACTCAACAAATGCTTACCTTGAGCGAATATGAAACTAATTTAAAAAGTAATTTTTGTTTCAGTTCACAAATTTTAATTTTAAAATACATGCTATGCATTTAACTTCCGTTTTGTAATAAATGACATTTGAAATTTTTCAAATTATATTTTGAAACTTTAAATGTTGTAGCATTATTTTTTTTTTTTATTTAGGCTGTGTAGCTTGCTACGTTCGTCAAAAAAGTACATTATTAAACAAATATTAGCCAACTGTCAAAAACACAAACATATTATTTTAGTACAAAAAAGTGGTGATTTTAAAGAAATATCAAATAATGTTATCGAGTTAATAAAATTATCACTTATTAATATAATCGGTAAGTTTTACATATCCTTTGTGGGGCCGGATGCGACAGAAGGACAAAAACGATTTAATAATATGTATGACGGCCCTTAACCCTTTCTTAACAAAAGCTTTACAATATGTTGCTGTTGCGTCTTGTCTTTTTTTTTAAAGGAAGTAGCGATCATTCAAATTCGAAACGAGTTTTTAGACCTCTGAGGTCAGTCTATCGATATATTTTGGTGAAGATACACGTACGCGTTAAATTATTCTTATATGAATTATTTAAATTTTTATTAGTTTGTGTGATTAGAAAAGTGAAAATGATAGTGTTTTGACGAATTATACAAAAAAAATGAGTTACGTATACGGAACTTTGGCTAAACATATTAATTTAAAAAATTGTTTTTTTTTCGTTATTTTCCAAAAACCATTTTTAAAAGTCTAATATTTCCTATTTATATGTTTGCGTCTCAAGTTGTAAGGTTGCCGGCGGCCGCGTAAGACGATCTAACTCATATTTTATAATTTGCATATTTCATTCCCTAAAATAATGTTTTTATTTCAAGATATTTCACTGTTTTTCTTGTTACATTTATTAACGTTAAATAAAATAAAAACAGTATGATAAATATTGTTTTAAACTCTAACTATCTTCGAGCCTAATATTTCAAATTGAATAACACTTCCTAATTTCATAAAAAAAAGGTAACTAACCTGAATTTCATTGACCAGCTTCTCGGCCAACATCTTGTGATCAGGAGTGGCGGGTGGCTGAGGAGTTGGAGGCGCCGGTCCTGGCTGGGTGTTCTCGACCTGCTCCTGCAGAGGAGACTCAGGACGGCTCCTGTTCCAAAAGTCCTGCATCTTGAACCTCTGAGCCTCCGTTTGCAAGGTCGGTATGTGTAAGGACAGAGGTGCAGCGCGAAGGTCCAAGGCACTGCCTCCAGCAGCTGCCTCGTTGCCCTCTGCCGCAGTCATCTTGAAGGAGTTGTGCAGCCAGCTGGCCACGAAGTTCTCCTCCTCCTTGGGCGGCTCCAGGAGTCGCGGGTACGGCGGCGCGGCGCCCGGCTCGAATGCGCCCTCGCCGCCGACCGCCTCGCCTTCCTCCGCTATTTTTGGTACTTTTGCCTCCCGCGGTGAGTCCTCTACTTCCGTCTTCCGATACTCATGGAGGTCCCTGTACCTCTCCTGGAGCGCTAGGGATATGTTCTCATTGAAGTACTTCAACATTAATTCCAGCTTCGGGCGTATCGTCACAAGGAATTCATGCGACGGTCGCCGCGCGGACCTGCAAAGAGCTCGGCGGTCAGTGCTCGCGAGTCAGCCGCGAGGGTCGGGAAAGCGGAAGCGGACCTCCTCGAGGCGCGGGCGGGCGACGACTAACTTCTTGGTGGAAAACTTGAGCGCCGCGACGCTTTCTTGCGGGGCGGGGCGGACGCGCGCGTCGGGCGAAGACGCCGCTCCAACTAGCAAGACGCGGCGCCGCCCCCGCCGCCTTAGACGCCGCCAAGAACATCCCCTCCGGCGTCGCGCGCCCGCACGCGCCCCGCCACGAGGCGCACGCGCCCCGCGTTTTTTCCGCGGAAAAATGTGTCCGGTCAAGGAAAAGACGGCGGCGGCGCCCGCCGTGCCCGCTCGGACCTCGCACGGGACCGCAACTATCGGCCAGGGCGCCCGGCGGCGCCCCTCGCGCGCACCCGCCCGCCGCCCGGCGCCCTCGCCACCCGCGTTAGAGAAGGACGGACACCGCTATTTTTTCTAAGCCGCTATTAGTGAGGGAGGAAATAGAAAAGAATGGGTTCTTTCTGATTTTTTTCTTATTGCTCTGTCTCGCTCTTTCCGAGGGGTTTTGTATAGCGTCGTTTTGTTCGGAGTTTTTATTATTTCTCTCCGTGCCGCCTACTTTACTATTGAATTTTTTTCCTGTTCAGGCGGAGCTTAGCGTGGGATTTGGCCAACGGCCTCTAATTGCTGAGTTTTTATTTCATTTTTACCTAAACTTGGGAAATTTTTAAGATTACACCTACTGTGCTTTGGACTTTAAGCTTTAGGGATCGAGTAACATTTATAAATGTATATTGTATAACAAGATTAATGTAAATATACTCAGTACCACAAGGTAATACTACTACACTGTACTATAATGTCATAAGAACTACTATTTTATCCAACTGACCGTATATTTTTTTTGTGACTGACTGAAGTATTCTTTTTACTGTCTAAGTGGTCGCCAAAGAATATTTCTCATGCACAAACTTTTCTCATCGCTACCCCACGACAGATGGCGTAGCCCGCTACGAAAACGTCTACGATAGTAATAAGAAATTAGATTAGTTTTATTACAAATAGTGATTTTATATTAACTAAATACAGAGTAGTTTTATTTCATATCTGTGAGATATTTTTTTATTTAATATTAATTGTAAAAAGAAAAGAAATTATATACAACTTTGTTATTTTATATGAAAGATTTAATAAAGTACTTATAAAATTGAAATATTGTTTTAATGATCCTTGTTTCTTAGGAAAGTAATTAGTCAAAAACATTATTGCGCCTAATTTTTGAGACATGCTTGTTGAGTGGCGGAACTCAACACCGTGCATCGTCTTATAACCAGAGCGAGTAAACGAAAATAATTCAATCCACCGAGTAGAAATCGTATCCACAACCATCGCGTTTACAGTTTACGTATCTTAAGTTAATGTGAAAAATGAAAAAAGACAAATCTCATACTATTATAAATAATTTTAAAAAAATTTATTCATTTATAATGATTTTTAATGACGCAGGCGGAGTCACGGCCAGCCGCCAGTGATGTATAAATGATAACATTAATACATACATAATGACAGGCGTGGCCGTAATGTATGGGAGTGTTTTTTTTTACGGTCTGTAAACACGATTGTTCTAGTAGACAAGACGACACTAAGTATCGTAGGTACTTATACTATAGATGTAATATAAGAAACGGAAATGATCATGATTACCGATTATTACCGTACTAATATATATTTTTGTATTTTTTTTATATATGTAAAGATGACATCTAGGTAGATGCTTATAGTATAATAAGTGAAACAAAAAAAACACATTGTTATCGAATATTACTGTGATAATATTTTCTTCTTATAATGTTTATTTTTTATGAAAACCTTAAAAATGTATCATCATTAGGTTAAGATTAATCACTGAGTTTGTATCGAAACTAAAAGGTTTTGATCTGAGTTTAGAGGTTTGAGTATGATTTAAAAGTAACAAAATAATATTTAATGTTCTTATATAGATATAAGATAAATATGTTACAGTAAATGAATTAACGTTTCAGAAATATTATTTAAAAATATATTTTTACTTGAAACTTGCTTTTTATTTGAAATCATGTCTGCTGCTATCGAAAATAAATTATTCTATTGTATAAAGGCTATTAAAACCTCTAAAATGCAATTCACAAATAATATACAAAAAAAATGTATAAAATAGTAATATTTAAACTTAAAAACATATATAAAAATTAGAGTCTTTTAATCAATCCAAATATCTTGCTAATATTAGAACCAAGAATCTCGATAAGAACCTGAAGTAATGAAAATAACGAACAGCAATGGTTCATATCTAAATCACAAGCCCTTTTAGATAGATGAATCAACCCTTTCTTTGACGCAAACCATTGTAACTTCTATTAGAACCTAAAGTTAGTTTATTTGTATATGAATAAAAAATAGAAACAAAAGATAAGAATTTCAACTTAAAAAATTATCTTTTTTTATTACATGTACTAATTTATTGTTCAAAAAAATGTGCTGATAATTTGTTTTTAACATAATCAGCTTCACGCTGTATCCCGCACACAGCGGGGTAGGCAGAGGGTATAGGAGTTAAGACACTCCGTTCCCCACTTTCAGCTTAGTTTTGGAGGCCTTGCGTGTTTAGTGGCGGAACTCAACGCCGCGATTTGCCTTGACATAATATCGGTATAATTGAGACCAGTCGTAGCTCAGGGGCACAGGCGTGTGACTGTAAACGCGACAGGTTGTGAGTTGGATTCCCATTCAAGGAAATCAAGCATCAGATGTTTCCATTTTCTCGCTCTGGTCACGAGGCCAAGCCTCAACACGCAATGCGTCCAGAATTTGGTGAAAAATCTCCCATTTCTCACCTCTCCCAGAGGTGTTTTAATGAAATTGGAGTATCTTAACTAAGTCCCCAGTTTACCTCTGATTTCCTTGCTATGTGCAAGATAGTGCGTGAAGTAAAATAAATATAAAACATAATATCGCTCATTTGGTGCAACAATGACGTATTATAGCGTTTCGAAATATTCAAAGTGATGCGATAAAATTTTGTAAATAGTCTCTCTACATATATACATTGAAACATTTAACTTTAAAAAAAAATGCAATTACGTCATTGTTGCACCAGACGAGTAATAAAGAAAATAAAATAAATTTAATATTTTTTTTTCGTGATTCAAATAAAAAGTAAGTAAGTATTTTAATCCACGACAAAATAAAACTTACCATATATACAAAGTTTGTTTTAAAATTAAAAAGAAACGTCAATAATTATTATAAAAAAAATACATTTCGTTCTAACCCTTCATGTAGCTGACCATCTGTTATTAGTTTATGATATTAAGAAATAAAACACGGGCAGACGAGCGAAGTAAAGCAATATCCGGTCACATAAAGTTCGATTCTTCGTTATAGCACTGAAGGGGTCAATGTGAATTTGTGCTCGCTGTTGGTTACAAGTTCGAGCCTCGATTGGGGTAGAAATAAATTCGAAGTAGGTATGTTTACTTTTTGAAAAAATGTATTAAGTTTCTTTTAGATAACATAATAATTGGTTTGCTAATTTAGAATAATACTTTAAAAATGTAAGAAAATGGGGATTGCAATTGAATTACTACTGTTTTTAGCACGTAAGCTAAATTTCGTAAATGTATATTTGTTTATAATATGATAGTAAGTATGTTTGCCCACAAATTTATTTAATATCGTGTTGACCTTCCTTGAGGGTTCCAACTTAGGGAAAAATCTAAGTTTCATTAATATCAGTTCAATTCATTAGTTTTTGGGATACGAGTATCCATGCATTTCTGGAGGTGTTATATATTATGTATAAAATAAGCAAAATTACAAGTAATTGATGTCGGATCATTTTTTTTAATATTATTCTTATCTTTATTTACATAGAAAGTATCTGAATTTGAATATCTACTATTCGGTAATATTTTTGAATTGATTGGGAACCTAGTGTTAAGACACTTTGTTCGTCATTAAGATAATACCGTTCCCAACTTTCTACCAAATTCTTGAAGTCCCCAAGGCAAAAATGAGGAATTGTGTCACACTGGATATCCCTACCCTGCTGCGGATATGCGGGATATACAGCTATGTGGAATGCAAGGTGAAGCTAAAACAAGTAACATTTTTATTTATATTACTGCAATTTGAGTGTTTACTCATAAGCAAATTATTGTTGAGTTGAAAATATGACGTTTCATTTCGCTTAGTGGGAATCAAACTCACAATCGTCGTGTTTATAGTCGCATGTGTGTGCCTGTGCCACGAGTCATCTGATAAATAATTGATTGTTATTTATTAAAAACCTATTAAGTAAATATGTATGTAGATTTGCTGTGTTTTTTGCATAGTGGGATAGGCAAAGATAATATTCCTACTTTCGAGCACAATACGTGCAATCATTCCCTCGTGGGGATCAAACCAACCACCATAGCGTTCCCATCCAGGTACGATTCCACCGCACATCGATAGACAAAACCTATACCTATAAATTATTATTTTCCTTCACTAATTTTAGTATTATGTTTTTCTCATACTTCGCAGTTGTATCAGTTTTTAAACATGACACAATGGTTGTGACCTATGTAGCCCATAAATACTTAAAAGTAGGTAAACTACTAACATTTAAGATTTGTTCAAGCTAGATATCGATTGCTGATTACATGGTGTAATAAAATTCTGTATAATTTATTGAAGTAAATTTTATTACTAATTTAAATTAAATTAATTTATATTTTTGTTTTCTTTTATTTATTAACAGTATGGATGTTAAATTAGCATGGAAGTGGAGAAAATATCGATAAGTCTTATAAATTATACATAAGTTAAAAAACCCGCGAAGTGCAAGTCTGCCTTGCGTAGGAAGGGTTCCATATCATTATCGATAAAAACGGTCCTGTTAATGTTTTAATATTTGTTGATATAACAGAAATACCTGTAAAAATTTCAACTGTCTAAATGTCATGTGTCACGAGATATGACAGACGGACCTGCAGACAGTGGAGTCTTATCTTATAGGTTCCAGATTTACCTTTTGAGTACGGAACCCAAACAATTGAACATTAAACTCTTTTTTTTATATTACTTGAAAGGAGTTTCATTAATATTTTTTTTGGTGAATTATTCCTTTGTTTATGTGTTTTTATACAAACGTCAGTAATTTAAATAAGAAAAACAATGTTTTAGCTTTACGCTGTACTCCTATACTAGTGCTAAGACAATCCATTCCCTTTTTTTCACCCAGTTTTCAAAAACATATTTAGTTGCGGAACACAACGCCGCTTTGTCTCGTAACCAGAGCAAGATCAAATTCACACGAGTGACAAATCGATAGGTACCTTCTCTACACGATATTCGGAGGAAGACTAAAAAATAAAAAAAATCGTCATTCAACATTAACTTCCGTTTAACACAATAATTATATCACTACATCAACTATTCCCATACAAAAATATCCATTCATTTGAGCTTTCAAGTTCGCTTTCGTATCATTCATAGAAAAGCTCGCAAAAAACAATAGAAAAAGTAACATTTAAGCTTCCTCCTTTCATTGAATCAGTTATGGAATAAATAATGCAGTCATTTGACCCTTATGCAAATGATATCAAATATCTTTGGAGGAGCTTTTTTGTTTTTTTTTTGTTCTTCCGCAAACCGGTTGTTTCCGGTATTGTCTGAAACGTCATTGTCTCCCTGAGAACAGATAAAAGATAAAAGATGCTTGTTGCAATGAAATTTGAAGTTTTTGCCAACGTGAGAATTTATCTTAGATTAAGATAATGTGTTTAATTGTTTTGTTGTTGTAATATTTTACTGTAATGTTTTTAATGTTGTAATTTACGTAATTTTTCTAAATATTATTATTGAGGCTAGTTGTGGCACAGGGGCACAAGTGTGCGTTTGTGGGTTCGATTCCCATTCGAGTAAATGAAATATTCACATTTTCTCGAGTGAGAATCGAATCCACAATCTGTCGCTTTTTCAGTCGCCTGTTTCCTACGACTGTCTAGGTGACGCTTGATATTTAATAATTAAGCAATTATTAAGTCATTGCTTAAATAATAATAAAGAAATACAGAAGTATTTTTAAATCTATTCTCGAAGCTATAGTAACCCATCATTAATTTAACTTCATGAAATATTCATTTTGAAGTGACTTGAACGAATAATATGCTTAGTTACTTACAATGTGTTACGATATATACATTACATTTTTGGCTTATAGAGTTTTAAAAAAATATATCTAATTATATCACTTTTAAAAAATGTCTAAATACCTTTTTTATAGGGAAAATAGTTGAAATACTAACGATATAAATATTATATACCTAGTAGGTATGTTCTCTTCAGTTTACTTTTGAAAAAAATAATAATATCGAAAGAAATATAATACACGTAGAAGAATTTCTCTACTGCATAGAGAAAAATAAAAAAAAAAAGATTAAAACTCCATAACAATTTATATAAAATTAATAAAATAGAATAAACTAAAACAGAAGGGAAACTAAAAAGTTATTAGTAAGAGGGCTAATGGCGGCGCGATCACGCACCGCGACCTATTTTTAATCATTTTTGGAAGAAACGAGTGGGGTTGTAGAATTCAGTATATGGATATAGCTTTTTAATATTTTAGTATTTCGGAGGTGGCGGAACTCATCGCCGTATTTTGTCTTGTTAACAGAGCGAGAAAATGAAAATATTTCATTCCAACGCGTGGGAATGGAGCTCTTGACTATGGTATTTACAGTCCATACGCTGTGCCTCCTATAAAACTATGAATATTTATTGTTAAAATGTTACAATGTTTAAAAAGTTTGTTTTTAAATAAAAAATATGATTTTTGTTACTTATCAATAAACAAATCATAAACTTTTTTAAAATTACGTTCATTTTATAAAATAAATAATGTAGTAGTTACAAATGGGACGTCAAAATCCTAGCTATATATTATTAAAATTATTTTTTTGTATATACACATATTTTCTACAAAAAAAATATAAAAAATATATATATTAGAAATTCCATGAAAGAAGAATTAAAAATCTTTCATTGTTAGGTGACTAGAAGATATGACACAGACGAAACTTCTAAACTTAGAAGATTTTAATTTCGAATGTAGGTGAGTTAGGAATTACAGAGGAGTACTAGGAGAAGTATTACTCTCGAATCTCGAAATTTCTACGGAAGCGGAAAAAACAAAAAATTCCATTTTCCCTCTTAAACCCCACACATACAACGTTACAAGCGACGACTAGTCTATTATATAACTTAAAACAAAAGCCATCTCCTCACTAATCCACAACCGGGCAACGTAAAACATTATTGATGGTACAATTCCGTGACAAGTGATACCTACACTGTTTACGTTGAACGGGCCGCGGGATCGATATCTGTCAAACGGAATTTTTAATTTACCTACAAAAAACATATATCGATATACGAATTACTTTCATTTATTCCTTTCTCATTATATGAAATTGAATATTTTTTTTTATTTTTAACATAAAACTGTTTCAAGTGGTATTTATTTATCAATCTGTAACTTTTTATATAGTGGTATCCCAATCTTTGTTGTTTCTTAATGATTCTTTTAATCTTTTTTTAAGAACAGAGGTCGTAGGTCTTTAGTTTTTAATATATTTATTATCTTTAAAACCCATGATTACATAAAAATTGAGCTCTAAAACCTTGACCAAAAAATTCTTGACCAAAAAAATATAGATATATAATGTATGTTACATTATTTTTTTATAACGTACGCTTAATAAAACGTTTGTAATACTATAAAAGTAGATGATTGAAATTCATTCAAAAGTAAAAACGAAAGGGAAAGTAAAAAAAACATCCTTCTCAAACCGACCGTTAAACAGAAGCCAAGTATCAATTCAAAAACGTTTACAGATAAAAAAAGGAAAAAAAAGCACCCTGTCCAAATATTGCGTGTCAAAGCCCACCGCCGTTTAAAAAAAAAGGAAGAAAAAAAAAACTCACGATTGTTAATCTTAACACATTTGCTTAGAAAAAAGTAGCTGACATGAAAAAACCGCCCTAACATTAGCTCGACCAATGGAAAAAGAAAAAAAAAGTGTACTTCAAAAAAAAAGGTCGACTTAATTGGCTCGTGCCGCCCTAGTTTCTTTTTTTTATACAACTTTTTTTTATTCCATTCACGTTTGGACGTGGGGTGAGGTTTTTTGTGACAATTGTGCCGTTCAGCCAACAAATTATTTAAGATTATAGCCTTTTAAACGATGTTAACACTGCATATTTAGTATGTAATTTGTGTTCGGTTTAATTTAGTGCTGACTATAGTTGTGTTGTGGATAATAGATGTAGTGTTTTGTCATATTTTTTTTGTTCTTTTAAAAACATAAATTTATATATTTTTAGTGGTGTAAAAAGGAATAATATTTAAAATTTGTAATATATTAATTAAATATTAGTAATTAATGAGCTATTACTATAGTAAATTAGTGAGGTCGGTCGAGGCGCAGCGGCACAAAGTGTGTGTAAAACCGACTGGTTGTGGATTCGATCCCCACTCGAGGACATGAAAAATTTACTTAAATTTATATTTCCACTTCTTCGCTCTGGTGTCGAGGCAAAGTGCGGCGTTGAGTTCTGCCACTTAACACGCAATGCCTCCAGAATTCGCCAGAAAGTGGGGAACGGAGTGTCTTTCACAAGGTTTCCTCTACCTACCCTGCTGTGTGCGGAATAAAGCGTGAAGCTGATTTTTATTTTTATTAACTAAATCGTCGTCGTCGTAAATTCGAATCGTCATCAATAGATCATTCGGAGGATGGATTATTTATAAATTATTTTTAGTTCCCCGCTTTATTGACAAAAAGTGGCGTTAAGTTCTAGGACTCAGTAATCATTATTTTGAAAATTCAGCGAAAGTGGGAAACGGAGTGCCACATTAAACTTTTTCTGCCTACCTCGCTATATGGGAAAAAACCTACTGTGAAGCTGCTTATTTTAACACAATATTACAAAGAAATTATAATATGTAGTAACATTTTAGAATCTGAATTTGAAATAATTGTAATAATTTTATTCTCATGAACCTTGACACTATAGTAATATAGTACTAGGGTATCAACAAGCTGGAGTGACGATGGAACCAGGAAATAAATATTGCTGCTTCTTCAGAGATTACTAGCGAACCATCCAACCAACCAGCATATAGCACTTATACCGCTTGGTGTATAAGAACGTGATTTTTAGTTATTTTTAAATTTTAAATTATTATATCAATTATACAAACTTTACGATTGACATATATTTATCGAAAATAAATTAAATCAGCTTCACGATGTATCCCAGATACGCAGAGGGAAACTAGTGTTAAGATACTCCGTTCCCCATTTTCCGACGAATTTTTCGAGTTCAACTAACTTAATTTTTTTTTCATTCGTAATAAAAGAATACATTTAAAATATCAAATATAAAAATCATTAAAGTTTTTTATATATAATAAATTGAATAAACTATTCCATGTAATATTTCGCAATCATGTTTAAAATGTATATCAGCAATTTACATACAAAAGATTATAAAACCTCATTATCTTTATAATGTACACATTCAATATTAAAATAAAATAATAATTGATAAGAGAATTAAAAACCTTGCCACGGTGACATCTGACGAAGAATAGTTGAACTAAAGATAAAAAAAAATCTTATTGGAAATTTTTGGCTTATGGTTCAAAAGAGGGGTTCTTATTAGAAATAAATTTTATTATATTTTTCATATACCTATGCTTATCATAATCACGTTAGAATAGTCTCAGATAGTGGTAAAAAAATGGTGAAAATAGCTAACAACATATCACAAAAACAACCAATAATAATCATGAAAAAAATCATCAAGGTCCAATATTAAAAAAATAACTGAAAAGTAAACGGATATTCAAATTATTATAAGCGAATGGTATGAAGAATGTTTCATATCTAAAGTCAATAAAAAAAGCTGCGCAATAACACCTTTGTAATCAAAAAATATACATCACACTCAAATATAGAATAATTTTGTCAAAAAACATAAAAAAAGAATAAAAAATCACTATATAATACATAATAAAACAAGTTATATAATTACCTTTTCGTTAAAAAGAAAAATACAACCGATCCGCGCCACGACAACTTATAAAATTTCCGTTTAAAACACACAGCTCATTATCTTTTTTCTAACGAAAAATACATTATTTTGTGATACTAAAAAACTATAAATTTCATATATGCTTATTAAGTTTAAACTTTATTTATTTATTAACACGATTTAATTTAATTTAGTGTTAGTTCTGATATACGTCTTTAAGGAATGAGTGTTGCGTCTTGGGCTACTTTATTGCCCACTAGTGAGGGGATAGCATCGTCTTAAAATGTAGTCTATATAATTTTGCTGATATTTTTTCAGATATACATTTTTCTTTTTTTTTAATTACATATAACTAAGAAGAAAAAAATTAGATCAAAATATAATAAAGATCAACCCAAAAAGTGAGTTTGTGACATAGCCTTGATAAGTGCAACGATGAACAAACTACTTATAGTTTATTGTTAATCTTTAATATTTTTAAAATGTTCATAACCTTTCTTTTTACTTTCACAAGTTTGTACAACAATAAGTGTTCACAATACTACAGATGACAAGAAGCGTTAGATACTTATTAAAACAGAAAAAATTTTGATGCATAAAAAGAAATAAGTGGAAAATTACTACAAAAGATTCATAGATGTTATCTGTATAAGGACACTGTTTTTTTCGATACTTAGTGACTGATACATAAGCATTAGACGAAAATCCACGTACACAAAATTGCTAAATGCACAAAAGATTAACTAAACTCAAGCATATGAATGACCTGAGCAACATACATAAATAAATATAGAACATACAAACATGAACAAAAAATATATTCGACTAAAACTCGAAAACTTCATTAATCGATCGACTTTCGACTAAGCGACCACCCAAGTCAACAGACTGCATTTGCAATGCACATCACTATCAACGCGTGTGTGTGCGTTATCAGTAATGCACTATAGTACGCAGATAAAATTTTGAAAAATTCTCAACTTTTCCGCGATAACCCCGCCCGGACGTGCAGAAAAAAGCTTCCAAGCTGTATTCATAGTGTTTATTTATTTATTTATATCACATTATATTATATATTTTGTATAGTTTTACTTTGTATCCTGAATTGACGTAGCAGGATAGGCAGAGAGAGCGTAGTGTTCTAAATTTCCTCTGCCTATACTGTTCAAACGGAGTGCGATAAGAATAACACTCTATTTTCCGCTTTCCGATGAATTTTGAACAATAAGACACAACGCCGCACTTTATCTTGTTACTAGAGAGGGAAAATGTAAAGGGTTCATTGGAAATCGAATCATGATTACGCTGTGACAGTGTGACCGATTGTGATCTCAAAAAAAAACGTCTAAAATTTTACTTTCTATGCCGACTAGTTAAAGGAAATTCCAAATCAAATTTTTACTTGCTTAGACACCTTACTTGTTACATAAAAAAAATACAATGCCTTGATATGATTAGCCTTAACAAAAAATATTTTATTACATTACAAAAATTACATTGGTAAAATCCATAAACTACATTCATAAGAAAGGATTATGAATGCTATCACTGATATTTTAATATTTTTATAGTTTTCGCTGTATTCTGCATTCTGGCAGGGTACCTAGAAGAAACCAACTGTTACAACTTGTGTGTTGAGTGGAGGAACTCATTGCGGTGCAGTCTATGCCAGAGCGAAATAATTAATATGATTAATTCCTCTGAACGAGAATCGAACCCACAATAGTTGTATCGGGAATTGTAGAACCAACTGCCTTAACACTAAGTTTTTAGGTTATATCAACCCTAACAACAGAAAAGGCCAACTAAAAAAAATAAGTAAATTATTAAAATATTACAAACAAAAACAACATAATTGATCCTCGACTATGAATACAGTATTTTATAAATAAACTGCATGTCCAACAAGTATTATTTGCTATACGTTATCACGCGTGTGTACAACAACAGGGTGTCTTTGTGTGGGTCTAGATAAAACTATCTATGCCTAGATATAACCTGGCCAGAATATAATGTACTGGATACAGACTAATTTTAATGTGTTAGGTTATGAAATGTGAAGAAATTGTTTTCACCTGTGCGTATTTTCAATTTGGCTGTGTTTTTCGTTATTGCGTAATTGTGGGGTGTGTTTGATCTTGTATTTTTGTTAGTGAATTTAATATTAGTTAGGTACGATTGAATGTGGCGTAATTAATATTTAAAATACATTTTTTCTTAAAAATATTATAAGCGGGATAGGTTTAAAGAAAATAGTGTTACGATACTCCATTTGATATAGACGTTGCGTGTTGAGTGGCGGAACTCAACGCCGCGTTTTATCTTGTTACTAGAGTGAGGTAACGAAAATAATACCTTTCCCCAAGTAAGATTAGCCCACAACCGCCTTTAAAATCATACGCTGTGCAGCTGCGCCATGACGGTCTCTTTAAAATATTTTTTTCTTAAAATTCAGTTGGTCTCTAATTTATTTTCAACATTTTCTAATTTCTTATAAGCAATGTAACTATAACGGTGATGTCAGCTTCAGTCACATCACTGCTTTCATCTAAAATGTTTTTTAATATTTTTAAATATCGTTAATACATACTTATTTAGAAAACGTATAAAAATTTGAACGTAGCGGGACTCGAACCCG
>DWAN01001866.1:0-16519 GCA_018230445.1 Heliconius hewitsoni
ATTTCATCTCCTCGAGTGGGGATCGAACCCACAACCAGTCGGTTTACAGTCGCACTTTGTGCCGCTGCGCCACGACCGGCCTCAACTACGAAAATGCGGGTTGCATAGTTAAAGCGGGCGAAGCCGCGAGCGAGTCGCTAGTTATCATATATATGCAATTCTTTTAACACCTGTGTCATACTGAATAGACGAATCTTATACGTTCTTATAACTTCACGCTGTATCCCGCACACAGCAGGACAGGCAGAGGAAAACCTAGTATTAACGCACTCCGTTCCCCACTTTCTACCGAGTTCTGGAGTTAACTAGCTTTTACTTGCGGCTTTACGCGCGTGGTCAAAGGGAAGTAACCAACACTTGTGTATCATATATATAACGTTTTGTTTGCCTGAAGTAACTAGGGTCGCAGACACACGTGATAAATAAAAGCTATCCTTACTAATCGGACTGTCCGATAAGATAATATTCGCGATTTCTATTCAGTAGTTCCTGAGATTAACGCGTTCAACTAAGCGAACCTCAGCTTTATATCATTAGTCAAATTAAAGATTTTAGTTTTGGATATAAACATTTCCTCGTATAATGGAACCCACAATCAAGCGTCTACTCATCACATAGTCCAGCGTTTCTGGCAATAATGGCATTGAACATGCAAAAATCAGTTTCTAAGTGACTTGTAAAAGGCGAAAGGTTTATACATTTTTAAGGGAAACCAGAGATAACGCTCGAAACGACATAATTTAAGAAATCAATCAATCAAGTGACCTGTATATTCTTTATTTTTAAAATATAACGTCGATTGTTAAAAAAACGGATAAAAATAAAACGAAAAATAGTTAAAGGTGAAATTTATTTTTATTTAAGAATTCATTTTTCCATACAATATAACAGTCAATACATAGAGGAAGGCACTTTTAAGCTATTTATAGTATTAGATTCTAGACAATCATTTCTATAGAAGTGTAAATATTCAATTTCATATTTTAATAATTATAACATACTAAAATACAATTTTAATTATTCGAAATAGGATATTTGTATTAATAAAAAGATATATAAATAAATTATTAAAAAAACACTTAATGTGAATTAATCAACAATAGGAAAAAGGTATATTTATAATTTATATTAATCATAAAAACAAAAGGGTCAAATTTTTCTTATATAAAACGCAGTATAACATCAAAGATTTTGTCCAGACAGACCAAACAATGGATAACGTTTTGGTAAGTTTTAGTTATACTTATGTCATATAATATATTTCCAAAAGTATTAATTTTGTGCCAAAAAAGAAATATTCAATTAAACAATCCCTTGATTTTATACGGCATTATTATAATTTTAACAATAATCAAATTAGAAAATGAATTAAATACGTAATTCTGTTTGAATATCGACCCATAAAATAAATAAACTGCTAAAACTAAAGTATTAATTATTTTTATTTGGCTGTTTTATAATATAAGAACCATATAAGAAAAATTTTTCAACCACTCTTTTTTTAAAATAATTAAGTTTATTTTTATAAATGGCAAATAGTATTTATTAACTATGTATGTCTAAAATACATCTATATTTGTACCCTGTGTGTATGAAATGATAAAATATGTTTCATGCTAATGTTTTATATAACAGAAAATTATTTACTGAATTGTGACGTCATAAACCATGACCAATTACCATATTAGTAAACTGTTCAAAATATCATTATAATTTTTTTTTATGTAATTTAAATGAAGAAAGTTGCATTAAAATAAAATAAACTCCCCAATACATATTAACAATATGAGTTAACCAGTTAAATGCCAACATTTGGCCACCCATATATTTGTATAATACATGTTCTCTTATTTTGTAATTAAAAATATAATAAATTTTATTTTATTACTAAAATATATAATTTATACATACAAAATGATATTATTTTACTAACTAATTTGACACTGGGAACTAAACCTGAGACTTTGATTATTTCGTTTAGGCTCATAGTATTTAATAAACAATAATGTTGTATGATAAATATAGGTTTTAGTCAAATTAATTTCTTACAAAAAGTTTTTACAGTATAAATTTGACTACAAAAATTTTATATACTTTTTTTTTTGAAAGAATGATATGTTTAATTAGTTTTCATTTATTATAAGTGTTTGTGTTCTAGAAAATTATTTTTAAGACTTATAGATTTCTATCACTATATACTGTATATAGTGCCTGCCTTTTGATTTCCCCATTTTCCATTATAGAATTTTTCAGGCATTGCGTGTGGCGAAACTCAACGCCACGCTTTGCCTTGTTACCAAACACCGAGTTGGAATCGAGCCCACAGCCGTCGCATTTCCAGTCACATGCTTGTGCCACTGAACCACGATGACCTCATATATCTTTGGTATACTATTTTTAATAACTGCATATTGAAGGAAATCAATTTGACTGTCATATAGACCTAATGTGTCTCTTAACACAGGCTGTGTTCCTTCCTTTTCATTAAAAACAAAATTAAATTTATAGAAGTGAATTAAATTTAAGGATGTGCCATACAACAATTTCGTAACTTTAACTAAATATATTGCTTTATATTATTCAAGAATAATTATCTAATCAAATCTTTGAAAAAATGCTTGTAAATTATGAAATTCCATCATAAACGTAGTAAAATTTTAATAATTAGGTAAAGAGCTGTATACTGAGATACATTTTTTTTTCAATATTTATTTGATCAATAAATTATTCCAAATTATATAACCTAAAGTATTCTTCTCCATATATATATTATTGAAAAATAGCATAGATCTTCTTAATACAATAATTGAATTTACGAATGATATATAGTAAATAATGCAACAATATTTTTAATCTATAAAATTAAAAATATATTTAACTAAATATAACTACCATTCTATAGGTAATATATTTTTTTATCTAAGGTAACTATAATAATATTAAGAACAATATTAATAAATTAGGTAAAAATAATTAAATAACAAAATATACCTAATGTATAAATAATAATAATTAAAAACAAAACTGAATGTGACATAGTGACAATTCACTTTATAAGTCTATTGCCTGTTCTTTTATATAAAAAGAAGTAAAAAAAAACTAATAGTGCTAGTTATTTAGAATATAATATTATAACGAATAATACACTAAACTGGAATTATAATAAAAAAATGCATAATGGAATTTGTACCAGCACTTCCTGCGTTATATTTCTATTACATAAAAAAAGCAATGAATGTAAAAAATAAATGTCACTAATGACAAAAGTACACTGCCAAAATATGAGAGTATCGTTATAAAGTTATAAAATTAAATTAAATGTATGTATAATCTCTGTAAAATATTTTTTTATAAAAATAAAAAAAAAGTGTACCATCAGTATAATATTATCGTCAAAGCAAAAAAGTGTTTAGACATGATAAACAAAACAGAATAAGAAAAATCGTTCAAAATTTATTTTATTTATTACGATTGTCAGCCATTTTTATTAATACACTAAAACTAAAAAATGATATTTATGACCTCATAAAAAATAATAAAAATAATTACAAAAGTAGCAATTTAACCACTTTTGCTTTAACAATTTTATACCTATTTCACTTTCATAACGGACAAACGCAAAAATATAAAAAATAAAACTTATTCTGACCAATTCATAATAAAAAAAGCAAGAATTTTCTATATAAATACATAATAATATAACATATAATTAGCATAAGTTTCCTTACAATTTAGAGGAAGGTACTACGTCGCGCCACCACGGCGTCCTTTCGAAGACACCGGGCTGACTGAAGAATGCTTTTTGGAGATTCTGATATAACTGTAAAGATAATAATTATTTTATGTAAAAACAATTAAATACGAGGCCAGTCGTGGTGCAGGCAGGGGTCAAAGTAAAATCGGTTGTGAGTTTGATCCCCACTCGAGAAAATTAAATATATATTTAAATGTATACTTTTATTTTCAATGCTAAAGGGCGGAGCTAAGTTCCGTCCACTCAACACACTGTGTTGTTCGAGTGTCTGAACACTTGGTATCCTCTGCCTACCCTACTGTGTGCAAGATGAAGCGTGAAGCTGAATTAATTAAAATATGTTTGAGTATTAATTTGAAAAAAATTAAAAAATTGATTGCGAATAATCTTCTTTTCTTTTGGTAGCTTTGGTAGTGTGAAACTAAAAAATTAGTAAAACTCAACTCAACTCAATTATTCGTCGTCACAATTAAAATATATATTTTTTGATATATTTTAACAATTTAAATAAATCTTAGTCTTTAACAATTTAAATGATCTAAAAATAACAGTATCATATTTGGAACAATAACATTGTTTGCATTACGACCGATAGTCGTCAACGAATTAAAATACAATTAAAAAAATTGCTAAATTACTAAATAAAAGAAAAAATCTAAAAGAAAGAAAAACCCATACTAACCTTCCCATCACTCCTGCCCAACACCGAGTTAAGCACAAAATCCGTAGGCGCCAGCGCATCCACCACACTGACAACCTCACTTTTAACATCAAAACACAATTCGAGAATCGAATCCCGTACCAGCCTAGCCATATCATCGCCTTTCGCGAAACCACCTTGATAGAATTCCACCAAATTCTCATCTAAGCAATACAATCCGTATAAAGTGAAAAGTTTCATCAAAACCGGCTGCAGTTGTTTTTCCTTTTTTTCTATACTTTCTATGCAGAATATTAAAGATAGATATTCCGCATACACCTTGGTTAAGTTACGCCACCTGTACACTTGTGTTTTGTTTCTCGCCTGCACTTTACTTAGGCCTTTTGATAGGTTCAGTTCGTTCTTTTCGTGCGTGTACTTTAGTAGCCAGCATATTAGCCATTTGTATGTTGATATTATGACTGTGGAGAAAATCAATTAAATTATATTATTACAAATATATTTAGGCCGCTGTTGCGCAGAAACGAGCGAAAGCCGACTGTGAACGCGACGGTCGTGGGTTCGATTCTCGCTCGGGGAAATGGGTTATTTTTACTCACTCTAGTAATAAGAAAAAAATATATATATTAAAAATAACAAAAAGAAACAAGAAAAAATAAATAAAGTAAACTTTAAGGCGATTAACTTGTTTTATGTTTTAAGTTGAAGCAAATACATCTTCACATTAGCTATGTTATTTCTATGTGAATATGAATGAATTATTTATAAATTATTATTTTAATTTTTTCACTCCAGTAATCGAATCTCCATTATTGGGATTCAAATTATGAAAGAATTCAAGAGTATAGAGATTCGATTACCGCTACGTATGTATATAATGTTTTTGTGAAGTGTTAAAAATGTAGTTACATATATTAACAATATACTCACACTGAGGATTCTTCAATTCATGTGTACTAGTACAATTGAACGTCCTGTCTTTTATAGTTCTATAGTCCTTCAAAAACGCCACCGTGCCCAATGGTGAATCTATTTCAGAATCGGACAGTGCAGCTTCATATTGCCTTAGTAACCAATTGCCCGCTTGTTGGGACAGCACGTTGTTGTCACCCTCGTACGTGACTGTCGGCTCATGGTTGCTTCGTATGTCACCTAGGTTAGAGCACTGAAATATTTTGAACGAAAACCATTATATAAATAATTAAATATTGTTAAAAATATATTGTATAACGGGAAACGAAAGTTTCTTAATGGGAACGGTGTGTTTTGACTCTAGGTTCCCTCGGCCTACTCTGCTTTTATTATTATTTATTAAATTGAGGGACTTGCGACGCAGCAGGAAAGACTGTATAGGCAGCAATTACGGATTCGATCCGCCCACGTGAGAACGAATCATCATTTTCTCGCTCCAGTAGAGAAAGAGAAGGTGTAGAATTGAGTTCAGCCACTCAACACGCAATTTCCCCAATTCAGGCAAAAAGATAAAAACGGAACGGGAAGGTAGGGAGGATCAGTGTTAAACGTTTTTGAACGCTGATCCTCCCTACCTTAACCATATGACAATTAGATACCTTTTATACTATATATACTCACTTTCAAATACCCATGTCCACCACACGCCTCTCTGCACTGCTGGGCTGCTTTCATCGTGCTCCATGTAAGTAATGGCTTGCTGCTGGAGACCATCGCGTGGATCTCTGATACTGCTTCACTCTAAAAAAGAAATATATACATTTTAAACATGGTAAATGTCTTAATGGGGAAGAATGTGTTAAAAATTGTGTAACGAAATTAAACACCTCGAGGCGTTTACTGAACTTATATTTCTTTCCAGAATAAAATAAAATTAAGCTTGTACAATGTAGTTTTTTAATTTTAATACAATATGTTATTCTAGAAGACCTGTCTCTTTCCGCTCCAAGTCTAAAAATATATCTTGAATTTTCCAAGAACTCTGTAGTGTCGAAAATAAAAATAAAAAAAATCTAATAATAAAACAAAAATATTTCTTAGGTTTTCGCTACAAAACGATATCATTATTATCACTTATTAGTATTATAAATTTGAAAAGTTCGTGTCGTGACATGTTTACTTCGCTTTCACACAAAAATATCTGAACAGATTAAGATGAAACTTTACAGTAATAGATAGTTTATACATAAGAATAACGCATTGGCCACACTTTTTCGAAAAATTCTATAATTTGGTTATAACATAACAATAAAAGTTGCTCTTAGGTCGCTAGTATATTGTATATAATAATAATATTGTATATAATAATACTATATAATATTGTAGTGAACATATAAAATCCTTACCAAGTTGTCCACTCTATGCCCAGCATTAGACTTCTCAACCATATTCAGATACATATGAGTGAATTTCTCAATATATAAACGGAAAACCACAGCCGCCGCCACATGCCCGAAAAGACGCCATTGCTACAAAAATAAATAAAAAATTATTTACACAGGTAGTTTAAAATGGTTAAATTATTTTTATTATTAATATTATTTTAAAATAATATTTTAAAACTATTTATTCAATTATACAAAGAGATAAAAATATAAATTAAAATAAGGTTTGCCGAAACCCGGGATTGAACCAGGGACCTTTAGATCTTCAGTCTAACGCTCTCCCAACTGAGCTATTTCGGCGGTGAACATGTGAACGAAAAGACGTGCCATATTTTAAACAATGTATTTAATTACTATAGCCAACATATTATAGAGACGTATGTTAAAATCATTTCAAAAGTTCCATTTTATCGTCCTATAATATAATAAAGCGTAAAATATAATTATGTTATTCAGCTAAATTGTTATATTACTTTAAGTACTTTACTTAAGAAAATATTTATTTTACGGAAAACTTAAAACTCAACCCGCATATGGTTCAAACTTATAATCTCGATACTCACATGCAACTCATACTCAATGAGTGGAGTTTCCTTGTCTCTATCTCCAAACTGAGTGCGGGTTGCCGCGTAGCGTATCGCTATACTAACCGCGCTGGATAGGGAGTGACAGCTCTCCTGCATTATACCGATTCGACCTGAAATAAATAATGTTATATATCATATATAAATATTATACAACTGAATCTTCCTGTTGGGTTTAACGCGTAAATTTTAGAAAGCACAAATTCTTTTTTTTTTCTTCTGCAGTCTATTTATCAAAGAAAGCTATAGCTAGAGTGTAGACTATATAACATTAGGTTATCTGTTTCGATATAACTTAACATAACTTTAACAAAATAATTTCCATCGATCACGACCTACTTAATAGTCTTCAAGTTTAGCAGATCATTACATAAAATTTTGATTAACAAAAAAATATAAATATCAATCATAGATTCCAATGCGTGTATAATGGAGGCTGAGCTAATCATACATAGAAACGACCGATCATATTAATACAATCATATTGACAGACTCTAAAAGCTCGCACCAACATTTGCCTCCGTGCATCAAATTTTGTTTGCAAGCAAGCAAAATTTGATGGAATTCCCATTATCAGTTCTCTTTTTTACACTAATTTTACAACAAAATTCTAACAAATTTGTTATATATTTTGGGTATTTTGATAAAGTCTTTAGTAAAAGGTATCTGGTATAAAATGATCCAACCACGATACAATAATTAAGTTCTAAATAGAAAAAAGACAATTATAGCGCTTAGACTTTGACTTTCTAGAATAAATAACTTAACGAATAAATAAACATCAAACATACCAGCAGACAAATTTTCCAAAGCAGCACCCAATATTCTAGAAGGTTCTGAGAAGGAACTTTCGTATGTTCCATCTTCTGTCACATCAGCCGTTCTGTTGAGGAGATTTTCCCGCGGTATTCTATACTGATTAAACATTATGAATCTGAAAGAGTTATTTAGATTACACAATCGATACATTACGATAATAAGTCGATTGACGTATGACGGTTATGGTTATGTTGCAAAGAATCAAGACAGGACTGTAAAACCGATGGAAGTGGATTATATATATATATATATATATATATATATATATATATATATATATATATATATATCGTTAATTCGAATTAACGATTCGTTATCTTGCCGTCATAAATATAATTTTAATCATAATTTGCAAATATCCATTTTATCTGATATACGACGAGACTAACCTTGTTACGTTATCTAATTTGTGTAATGAATCATTATTTTCATTTCATTATAAAACGGGTAGGCGTAAGTCAAATTCGATAACTTTTTATTATAAATGAAGTTTAATTTTATATAATAATATTTTTAGATTATTATTTAAATTAAATTAGTTTATATTGTTAAATAGACGAAAGTGAACAAATTAACGTCATGTTATTACTCTCACAATAAACTTTGTTGTCCCCAAAAAAAAATCTTGTTATTATTCTTATATCGAATTTACTACTAGGGGTGTTTTGTTATAAAATTGATTAAAAACAAATAGTTTTATAGATAAAAAAAAAACAAATATTCTTAAAGACAGCATTCATCTGTTAATTATATACTAGAGAACCAATCAACGCATATAAACCGCATTGGCGTTGCCATAGCAACGTGTACGCCACTTTATATGAATAAACGTGCAAATATTGTCAAATGCATAATAGAGTGTGTAATGTTTTATTTACACACACTATCATGCATTTGACAATAAAACTTAGACGTTAACGTAAACAGGATTAAATGTACATTATAAGCATTGTTATTGAAAAATGTAAGTAAGTGTGCCAAATTTCATAGTAGTCCGCCTGCGTAATTTTCGTAAGACCCTTTTTATCAAAGAACCCCTGCTCTAATTTTTGGCTTCACGTTTGATTATTATATAGATAACAATTAAGCGATTTTGCGTTCTCTATGATCTGAACCAGGTCTTGAAATACCGTTAAAAATTTGGTATCGTTAGGCCAGGTATCTTTACTTGAAAAAAAAACGTTACGAAAAAAATGTAATTGTTAAATCGACTGGTTGTGAGTTCGATCCCCACTCAACGAAATGAAATATTTATCTAAATTTATATTTTTATCACCGCTCTGGTGCCGACACAAAGAGCGGCAAAGAGTTGTGCCACTTAATGAAACTTTATGAAAAAAGAAGCGTCTGTGATTTCAAAATAGTTTATTTTATATAGTTACATATACTACTAAAATAACCATTTTTTTCCCCTAAATAAAACTAAATAATATTATACAAATAGTCTTATATTATAATTCAAGCGAGCAACACCACAAGTTTACAAACCGTTAGTTATAATAATAATACTTATAAACTATAACAATATTTACTTGTCTTATTAGTCATTATTCGGCAGAAAGTGGGGAACGGAGTGTCTAAAAACAGTAGGTTCCCTCTGCCTACCCTACTGTGTGCGGGATACAGCGTAAAGCTGATTTTTTTTTTGATTATTAGTCAAGTGGTTGAAGCGACTGCCAAGCAAGGAATCTTGTGTTTGATTCTCGAGTTGGGCAAAGTATTATTAATTACTATCGGTTAAACCTACGAACCTAGTGTGAAGATACTCCCGTTTCCGTGGCTTCCGTTTCCCACTTCCCGCCGTATATTTTTTATAGAATATATGTTTTATATTTATATTTTTTTTTGACAGCATATACAAGCTTTACCTAAAATAAGCCACAATGTATTTAATACTTCAATACCTTGAGTGGAATCGAACTCAGAATTGCTTATTTATTATATATATATTTTTTTATTGCTTACTGTAAAACAGTCGGACGCTGTGCTAATGGCAGCCGCAATGATTATTTATCATTAAGTTGTATTTAAACTGATTATTATTTAAGTAAAAAATCAAGAGGTCATGGACGGAATTTCATTCACACGTCACCGCACTATCGATCGTAGTTGTAGTTAATTCGTACGTGATAAGATAAGAATTGCCATTTGAACGTATCGCGTGTCTGAGTCATACTATTTTATTAAACACTTCGATAAATATATATTTTGTATTAGGAGAAATATATTACTTGAAATGTTGTTATTTAGAAAAAATATAAGGCATTGTAAAATATATTTTTTTATTCCAATAACAATTAAGTAAATTCATTTTGTAATCGTATGCTAAATAAGATTATTTATAATTTTTGGTACCAAATATTTTAATATCAAATGCAAATTTTAATTTTCTGTAAATTCGACGAATTTGAAATGTAAAAATGCTAATTTGTTGTTTAAAGGCACGAATTTGTAGTCGTATAGTATTCTATACTAAATATATAGGTCTTTACTATACTTAAGCTTTCTACTAATATAAGTAGTATATTTATTAATCATTAGTATTTATTGAAGAGATTTTTTTTATTTACAATAAGATTTATTTTTATGGGACAAGGCTGCACAATATCAGGGCCAGTTTCTTATATTAAATAAACGAAATAAAAAACTAATAACACCTTGACTGAAGAAAGAAAGGCATTATAATCATTATAATGCCTTTCTGTCAGTACCTATTATAAATCAAATTTATAAAATAAATTTTATTGAAATGAGATCATATTTACTTATAGAGTGAATTATACTTCAGAAACTCTTAAATTCTAA
This sequence comes from Heliconius hewitsoni, assembly GCA_018230445.1. Taxonomy (NCBI): domain Eukaryota; kingdom Metazoa; phylum Arthropoda; class Insecta; order Lepidoptera; family Nymphalidae; genus Heliconius; species Heliconius hewitsoni. The sequence continues at coordinate 10,981 of DWAN01001866.1, forward strand.
TATTTTTTGTCGGTCTGTTGGTCTTTTGCCTTTGAATTTTGACTTACCCATTATCAATCCCATTAACGCCGATCTTCTCACCCATATCGCCTACAGTTAACCCAGCGTACGTTTCCAAAGTGTCTGGGTTCCTTATGGGAACCACGAACCCATGGAGACCATGGTTAGTACCATCCGGCGTTATGAGCTGGGCGAAGAGTAGTGTGTGTGTGCATGTTCTACCTGAAAGAGAGGAAAATTTTGAGTTTAAGTTTAAAATATATATCGCTCATTTGGTATTTGATTACTGCATTATTTAGAATATATGAATAGTGTTTCTGCATACATTGACAGATTTAACTTGTTTTTTTTTATTATAACTCGTTTTCCTCGTACACATAGCAAAGTAGGCAGAGGGATCCTGGGTACCTACCTAGTTACCTAGAAACTCCGTTTTCCATTAAGTCACTTCCGTTCCCATTAAAACATTTCCGTTCCCCACTTTCCACCGAATTATTAAGAAACTCAATACACTAGCCGCGCTAGTCGAAATTAAAATATTAATTATTTGATTTCCTCGAGAGAGCGTATCGAAGTTCCGCGCTTGTACCCCTACTCCACGACTAGTCTCACATTGTCGCGTTGAATAATCTTATTGTCTTTATCAAATATATATTTTTCTCAATTGTTCAACAGACAAGTTAAACAAGGGAGAAAACATTGTCTATTTTTATCGAAGTTCACAGTAATGTGTGATATTACATATCACATCAGGATATATCTAATATTATTAAATACGCGCATTTAACTAAATTATTAACATAGGTGCTAAGTTCCATTATATTTGTACATTTTATTATACAGATATAATGGAATCTACAGTCTAGTCACTTCGGCTTAAGACAAAATGTAAATAAAGAAAACTTTTCAAATCTTCATAGATAATGGATTACTGCAAAGTGTTCGAAACGTCGGGTTTCCAAAAATGTAGAAAAATACAAAATATACGCGATTAATCCGGTCAAAATAGTTTCATTCAAAAGACTTAATAGATAATATCACATTTGTACGGATACGAATCCTTCGGCCGTCTTTCGTGCCGTGGCTCGTTCTGGTAAAGTGACAAACCGCGGCGTTGAGTACCGCCAATCAACACCTAATGCGTCAAGATTTTGGAGGAAAGTAGGAAAGGAAGTGTATAGGAATGGAGTGTCTTAATACTAAGATCTCAGGTTCCCTCTGCCTACTCTGCTATGTGAGATACAGAGTGAAGCTAATAAGAAAAGTATTATTAGCAAAACTTGTTAAAAACAATAAAGCGTTTTCAAAACACCGCAATATCCGTATAAAATAATTATTTAAGCAAACAACAAATCGCGATTCTAATTGAATTTATGACTTTATTTTTGACGTTACGTCAAAAGACAAACCTCCTTTAATAATTATTATAATAATACCCGACATTGAAAAATATACTGTTTATAGTAATTTAGAAATAGTTCCTGAAAATGATATTTAGCTTTATGTAATTTCGTTCAATAATTATTTTATCAAAAATGCCACACAGGCACAACATGCAAACTGATTTGCAAATATTTATTTTATTATAAACAAACATAAACGCTACACCAAATTAACAGAAAGAAATATAATACAAATCTGTTTAAATATTAAATATCACACACATAAATTATAATAAAATATAGAATATTATATTCATAAAAAACTAACTAGTAAAATTTTTCATAAGCCAAAAAGGTGAAATGCGGCACAATAGCCCACATGCACATATTAAATTAAAAATTTAAAAAAATCACACAAAATTTTACCTAGATTACCAACCCAGCATTTCGCGGCTTCAAAGTCCGGTGTGTGTATAACGAACTGCTTGTTCTTCGGATCATACGTAGCGGTGGTGCGCATTAGCCGCGCGTCTGATCCATGCGCGACTTCGGTAAGGGCGAAACTCGCTAAAATCTGTGAAAAAATAAATATGAAAATTAATAAAGTTAATAATTTTGATGTGTATGTATGTCAGTAATTGTAAATTCTCTTAGGGTAAAATCATTAACATTGTATAATATGGCACAAGCCTGCGACTGTAAACGCGACAGTTTGTGCATTCGGTTTCCACTCGAGAAAATGGAATATTTAATATTTTCATTTCCTCGCACTGTAACAAGTGTCTCAATGGGAACGAAGTATCTAAGAAGTAACATTAGATTCCTAGGTTTTCTGTTTTTTTGTCTACCTTTATATGTCAAGTAATAAAAAAATAATAAAAGATCACGTTTAAATAATTTAAAAAATCCAATATGGTAACATAAGGGGTGACGTAGAGTTCAAGCTGGGGTGGAAAGTAGAATGAGTTACGTAAAGCTAAAAAAAGTATTATGTAGAATTGTAAATCAAATTGAGAGTTGCTACAAAGCCTCAAATGAACACTGAGAAAATGTCATTCGGTAATATTTGCATATAATGTGTAAGTGTTTCAAGTTTTTGTATATTAAAATTCAAATTGTATAAAATAATCATATTTAATACATTTTTATATAAAATTAATTATTAATTATGTGCTTTTTTATTTATTATTGCTTATTTGTTTTCTTTTATTACTTTTATGAAATATTAAGTAACTTAAATTTAGAATTTCTTAAAATAATTAAGTAATTTCTCGAATTCAAATTAGTGGTTGATTCACAAAATTCAATTGCTTTTGTAACTACAACAAATATAAATGTGTTTCTTTTTTTAGTAAAGGAAATCTATACTTTTTTTAACATAATTTTTTATTATAAAGTTCATAGTTTATATAAAGTAATTAAGTTTCTTTGAATGTTATTTTCCTACATTGTGAAGCAACTTCCCTGAGGATAATTGTGGTTTTCCTACAAAAATATTACTCTTTCATAAACAACATGTCTCACTTAGGTTTTCCTAAGATATGTAACGTAATATAATTACGTAATATATAAACGTAATATATTTTTCCTTAAATATGCAAATTTATATTTATGTATTGTGCACTTTTAATATTAAAAATAATAATATTTCCTAAGCAATGTATTTTTATATACCTAAGCTTAATTTATAAACAACGAGTGGTTTTCTATAGCGCATTTAGATTCATATTATTTACAATAGTAGGACCAATATTTTTATAAAAGGCATATAGCCTTCCTCTTCATAATACATAGCATATTTTTATGTACATTTGGTGAATGAATTGAAATCTTTCTATTTTTGGTTTCAAATCCTAGGGCTTCAATAAAAATGTTCCAATAAAAAGAAACTGGAGGACGACAATATTTCTTGCTGGATTTAACGTAACCTAATGAATGCGAAACAAGTATAATTAAAAAAAGAATACTCACCTCTCGATGTTTGATAGTTGCTTCGTAAAACCTCAAATGCCTCTCAGTCCCCAAGGATAGTAGGGCGTTGGAGAATAAATAAATTCCGATGGCCATCTTCACTGATACGCTCGGGTTAAGAGACTGTACCGCTTCATTTATTGTCATTATTGTTCTTGTCTGAAAAAAAAGAACAATTATTAAGCTCAAAAAATTACAGTTTGTTTCCCATATCTATAAGAACTTCAATATAAACATTATTCTTTCAAATAGCTAAAAATTAAATTGCAGTTCTAACGGAAACAAAGAAAAATATCTGAGCTTAGAATAATTATTAAAAACTTAGTAGTTAAAGCGTTTTACTAAATAACAGTCTCACAAAATATTTGCTAATGCGAGATGCTATTTTGGATAGCAGCGATGCTTATCAAGCGTACGTCCGCTACATGGTGCTTAAAAAAAATGAATGAATTTATCAAAAAGTAGTGTGATCCCACATTCTCTTTAATAGCTAAGTATATTAAGTATTAGGTCCCATAAAAGTATCAACTAGAATAAAAGAATAAAATATGGATGTATTTTCCCATGAATAGGTAAATTTAATTCCATTTTTCATTCATACTCATTCTCCATTATTATATAAAATAAATAAATCAGCTTCACACTGTATCCCGCATACAGCAAGGTAGGCAGAGGGAACCTAGTGTTAAGACATTCATTCCCCACTTTCCGCTGAATTTTTCGAGTCATTACGTATTGACTTACGGAACTCAACGTCGTGCTTTTGTCTTGATGCCAGAGCGAAGAAATGAATCTACAATCGCAGCGTTGCAGTCACACTCTTGTGTATGATATATCTAAACTACAAGGCAAGGTATACGATAAGATTATATTATAAACAAAAATAGAAAAAGTAAATAAAATAAATCGCTATAAAGTGCGTACAATAACTTATAACAACACAAGTCACCTGCGTGTATTGCGCTCAAGAATCTCAACTATCCCCTAAAAGCATTCACGGCTCATACGAAGTTATTGTTTTTTATTTTTATAGGAAATTATTAAAACTTTAGATTTTATTAACATATTCCTTGACATGCTTAAGCATATTTAATGACAACGAAATTCAGTGTCTTATATACACTATAAATGTTATTTTTAATTATTAATAATTTTAACGACATCTTACGTATCAACATCTTACGTATACAAACCTTGCCATGTTCATATTTTATTATGCTGTATATCTTTTTTTTTTTATTTTAAACCACTTTTTTTTAAAGAAAATATATATTTCAAAAGTATATTTTATTATACAATTCCGCATTAACAGTAGATATTATCAAAATAGAATCCTAATCTCTTAAGTCATTAGTCAATAAATACGACTGTGACTAATTTTATCACATGTATAATATTGAGTGCAATATTATTTCATATATTGACTAGCGGCCCACCCGTGGCTTCGCCCGCTTGAACTACATGATTTAATAAACAGAATTGACTGACAACCATAATGACGTCTGATATGATTTTTTATAATCTGTAAATGTGTTTTAAAACTCTGTTAAATGTACTGACGTCATTGAATAATTTAATTTACTCCTTCAGAAACAGCCTTAAATGTTTAATTATTGATTTGGTTACGGATTCATAATATTCTTTGTAAAATGATTGCATATTAACTTTTGTATAGTTTTTAAATTAATTACATATATTATTAACTGAATGTACAATTGGTAAATAAGTAGTTACAACAGAAATTTAAAAGCAGAACGCAGCGTTTGAGTTCCTCCATTTACGAACAATAGCTTCAGATAATAGATCAGGGATACAGCGTGAAGTTAAAATAAATAAATAAAATTATAATAAGTACATATATGCATGAACACTCCTTCGACCCATAATTATTGCATTCTATCCAAAAAATCATACATAGCCATTCTCAATTTTCGATAAAAAATCGGGAAATTTATATGGGTTTCGAGGTCTGGGTTCAGTCAGTATACATTTTTAGATGGTAAAAAATGGTATGGAGTAAAATACACATTGCTCGTTTCCATCTTTTTAACCTGACTGGACACACTGGCATGTCTCATGATATGATATACCTAATTCTTAAATGATTTTTTATCAGCTACTGCGATCAGAAATTTAACTTAACTTAACTTAACTTCACGCTTTATCCCTAGCGGGGTAGTCAGAGA
>DWAN01001867.1:0-16512 GCA_018230445.1 Heliconius hewitsoni
TTTAAATGCACTCCGTATTTTTATTTCCGAAGGGAGCTCCTTCAATGGGACTTTACTACTGCGTAGAGGTTTAACGATGCCGCTGAAACTTTTATACAATTAACTTGTCTTAGTTTTGCAAACATATAATAGTTTTAAATTTCACACTCAATTTTTTTTTGCCAAATTTTATTTACACATAATTTTTAAAACTTTCTATTTCAATTTAAAATTTAGATATATTTTTTTAAACTAGTTAAAGTGTAATTCATGTTATAATTTGGTTTAATATATCTTTTTTATTTTTTCAGGTACGCAGCTTAATATTTTATTTGGAATTTCGCTCGTAAGTATAATTGGTATGCTTCTAAGTACTAAGTACCTTTTTGCTACGTTTGGTTTTATAAAAGAATAAAATACATTTTCCAAGTTTATAATGGTTAATCAATGTGGTTAGTATAGTGGTTCTATTAAATATATCATTTATATATTGAAAACATTAACTTCTAACAGTTTATATATAATTATTTGTTGTATTTTTGTGTAAAACATTAAACGGAGAGATACATGACAACTTTAATCTGTATTTCAAGAAAGTAATTGTCAGAGATATTACCAAAAAAAATCACAATAAAAGAAAAGCTTACCTTAATAAAGCTAAAATGAACAACATAGGAAATAAAAAATACCCAACCAAATATCGACACGGGCTAGTACGTTGCAGCTGAAAATTTCTTGACTTTTCTAAAATTCGTTAATAAGCTTTAAGGCTAACGGCAACATGCAGGCTGCGAAGAGCACTAAAATACCTCGTACTATTGCTTCTGAAACAGCAATAAGTAAAAAGACCTACGTCCGAACAGCTGTAATGGACAGGCATGTTGGCTAGAGTTATTGCCTTCGATATATCCAAGAAAATAAGGAAGGGACATAAATAAACTTTTCAAATACGTAAATATATATCTTTTTTAGATTTGGATTAATATTTTTATAGAAACATGATATAATTGTTGATGTAAAGCAAGATTTTTTTTATAAAACTTAAACTGTAACTAACTGTACTGGCAATAAAACATATATAACCAAAAACTCTACATTTAATTTTGTAAAGTCTTCAAATATTTATTATCATCAGTTTATCTTAAGACATGTGTTTTACTACATGGAGTATCCTTACAAGACTCGTCCGTAAGTAATTAATGTCCTCATAACGAAGAACTTACATCAGGCCCGCTAACTCAGAAAACATGATACCTTCCTTACGACAAAATTAATCCAACCAAGGATAAATAAGCCCCACTTTGCTTCAATTACATGCAAATTGGTTACCATTGCAACTTCGCCGGGTTGAATGACACACTATTCCTGATTGCTATAAAGAATGAGAGCCCATAACTTTTTATAGGATCAGAATAAGGAGTTCGATCAAATTATTCAATGGCACGCAATTTGTTTAACTGTATTTGGTTTTCGAAGATATTTTCACATCTATCCGAATGTTGTCCATAATATTGAAAGGCAGAGATCATAATGATAAATGACTCAACTCTCTTTTTTTTAATGTTATAAAACATTTTGATTAATATAGCTGCATCTAACGCTGCTGTGTTTTTTAGGCTGTATCCTGTACATTGCAGAGGAAATCTAGTGTTAGGCGGCATTGCGTGTTAAGTAGCGAAACGCAACGCCGCGCTATGCTGGTGCCAAAGCAAAAACATCAAAATATCAATAAATAATTTATTGTATTCCCCGAGTGGGACCAATCAATCTAGTAGTGACCAGACTCTTAGTTTTTTATATGTTATAATACATTTTGTTTAACTAAAAACTGTTAAAAAAACAAAAAACTGAGCCTAACGCTGCCTTGTTTAGTAATACAATAGGTCCATAACTATTGAATTAGGTTTTGCTGATTGTATGAATATTCCAACGTTACTACGTCACCATGATATCACGAGCAGTACAGTGTTGGACAACGTATTGTTTATTTATGAATTATGATTTTTTTTTGTAATCAAAATAGAGAGTAAAATTATGGATTGCTATCCACCACCCAAATTTAAGTGTTAAAAAGAAAAAAATAAATAAAAAAGATACCTTTCATAGGTCTTTCAGGATTTAGCTTAAAGACTTACCTACTATTAGACCTATGACCTGATATCTTAATTTGTTCCGCCGTAAAGTACACACTATATGCGGGTTCCTTAACATGATGTAATTGCAGGATATGCTAATAATTGGCTAAAGACTCTAAAATGGCTAGTCCTGTTGACAATTCCCATACGACCTGGAATATTTGTTGACATAAGAAATTTTCTTATTAAGTGCAAATGTTCTTCTAAAACGATAATAATATAAGTCGAAATTGAAGAAAATATATTTGAATTAATATGAGATTGAATAGGCTTTTTTCTTTCAAAATTGTGAAACAACAACATACATTACTGGACTAAATGTTTTTATTTCATTCATTTGTTAACAAAGAGCATCGAGAGCGGAGAGGTTAATGTTAACGTAAACACGTAATGTTACGTGTTTTGGGGCTTAGTAAAAAGCACAAGGCCGTCGTGGTGCTGGAGTACAAGCATGCGGTAGTAAACGCTACGGTGCTGGGCTCGATTCTGGTAACCGACTAGCTCTGGTAACAAAAGCGCGGCGTTCACTTCCCTCACTTAATACGCAATGCCTCCAGAATTCGGGGAAAAGTGGGAAAAGGAAGTGTCTTAATAGGAACAGAGTCTCTCAACATTAGATTTCCAGATTCTCTCTGCCTACCCTGCTATGTCTGGGATACAGCGTGAACCTAAAAAAAGCATGAAAATAAAAAAAATATTATTTTCTAAATCAAATTATAGTCCGCGAAAAAAACCGCATTAAAATAATAAATCTCTATTTATTCTCATGAATATAAACAACAATGCTTATAAATCATTCAAAGAGAAAGTATAATGAAATTCTCTCAGCCGAATCATTTTGTCGCCTCGGAATACGTCCTCTCGAATTAAATGCTGTTGGATTCACGATCTCCTATAACTTTGTTTACAGCGCTGTAAAGTTATTTATTTGGCGCCGTTACGTCGTTACTATAGGTCAATATCGTTATTCGTTAACTAGATGATAAAACACTTAAAATAAATTATATAATATCATTTTATGTGTTTATGTTGATGATTATGAAACTGTTGTATTTAATTAACAATTTTATCTAAGCCCTTTCGTTCTTCTTAACGTTATCCTTTTGGTTGATCTATCATCTATAGCTGAAAAAAGTAAATATATATATTTTTTTTTTATTTTTTAGGTGCACAGTTTATTTCGAAAATTTAAATAACAAACTTATGTTAAGGCACTCTTATTCCTAATTTTATTTATATAAATATAAATTGTAAGAAAAATTAAAGAATCGTATAAAGCTTGCAATATGTATAAATTATGTACATAAATATCTATATAATGTTAAAACATTATCGTCTACACACTACTGATGTTACGTAAATTTAATATCATATAACTATTTTTACAGCTGGTAAATCGGAATTTTAAAACGTAATACTATTTTACCACCGGTCTACTCCATAAATTTAATTAAATAATGATTCTCGTAAATATTAATGTCAAAGTATCAAGCGCTTGCAACGAGCTATTGACTATTTTGTAATGTCTGGCTAAAAAAAAAATACTTTCAAATCAGCAAATCGCACACAGCAGGGTAGGCAGAGGGAATCTAGTGTTAAGACACTTCGTTCCCCACTTTCCGCCGAATTCTGGAGGCATTTCGTGTTGAGTTGCGGAACTCAACGCCGTTGCCTCTACAAGAGCGAAGGAATTTAAATATAAATTTTAAATAAATATTTTATTTTTTCGCACACACACTTTATGCCCATTCGCCACGACTGACCTCCGTGATCTGGCTAAATGGTTGCTTTCAAATACCGAAGAATCTTATTTTTCTATTATTGTTCGTATAACAAGTTAATATATGTACTGCTCTCGGGACCAGCACGAGTTTCATAAAATGTAATATGAATTGGTGACTTTTATTCTATTTTACATTGAAACTTTAAGTCTCACATTATATGGAAGAATTCTGGTCTAACATTTCTTTCAATTTTATTTTATAGATAACAGTTTTGTTTAATTATGTAAACTTGTTGTTGGACGCATAATTAATCTGTGAGAATATTGTTGGGAAATTGATTACTATTGCATCTTTAAAATTTGGACGTTTAAGATATAACTTAATGTTTTAATAAACACTAACATCAATATTATTTTTTATCCCCCGCTCTATTTCTCACAAGGTAAGAGAGAACCAAGTGTTAAGACATTTCGTTTCCGATCTTCCACTGAATTCTGGAGACATTGCGTGTTGAGTGACGGTACACAACGTCGCGCTTTACCTCGACACCAGAGCAAAGAAAAATATTAAATATTATATTTATTTTCCTAGAGTGAGAATCTAACCCACAACCAGTCGCCTTTACTATCATACGCCTGTACCCCTGTGCCAGACGCCAATAATAATAATTGATAATTAAATTATTATAAAACATTGTATTTAATAAAATAAAAGTAATGTAAACTGAGCAATTAAGTGACTGACATTAACAATATATTCCGTTCCGTTCGTCTGAAGTCCTGCTAGTTTCTTACGATTTATTTAAGTAACATGAGACATAGCTTATAAACATGAGATAAACTCATCTTGACTTGACTCAAACTTATAATTAACCAGTACTGCTGTAGAAACTCTGTTATTCTTGCTGGTAAGTCCTCCTCTCCGTCTCCTGTCACCCGCTTTAGGGATATTACGTAAAGTACTTAAAGACTAGATATGCCTCTTGATATTATGAATGTCTTAACACTAGGTTCTCTCAAAAGAGGTTAAAAAAAATTAATTGAGTCACTATGACATTACTACTACTCTGTCATTATATTGCTCTTTAAATTAATAATGTAACAAAATATTCTTTGAGTAAATTTAATTATATATCTGAATGGCACTTCGTGTTCCGACTGCCGTAATTATTTCAATATACTTTTAAACTTTTGTCCCGTATCTAAATATAACGTAGGTACATACTTATACCTTTATTAACTTCCCGTAATGACTACTTGAGCTGCCAAAATTCATGCCACTAAGAGGGGACCTCTCAAGAATTATTTTATTGAGTATACTCAAAGAAACGTTACTTCTTAAAAGGATTTATGTACCTTAATCAAAAATATCGTATTTAATTTAATCTATAAAACAAGGATAGTGTGGAACGGAGTGTCTTAACACTAGGTTCCCTCTGCCAACCCTGCTAGGTGCTAGATGCAGCGTGAAACTGAAAAATTAACATAAAGTTCTGTGTTAAGATGACGTGTGACAAATGAGGATATGTCATATTTATTATTAACCTATCGTATACATAGTCGTATATTATGCATACAAATATATTACCGAACACCTTAGGAACGTTTCACAGAAACAAAACAAAACTGAAGTAGGTATATCAACGAAACAGCGAAACATTATTATCCGTAAACAAAAAGAAATACAATATTTTATGAAGTTTTGCCTAGAAGTTGAACGATTTGTTAGCTTCGTAATTTTATGAGTTGGCCCATTCGCTGTTGTCCTCAGCTACGCACACGTATTTGCTTTATGGAGACGTCGGTTACGTGCCCTCATATTATAATGGTCAATCAACAAGCTAAATATCAGACACTAAATTTAGTTTTATATATAAATAAAAAACTATATTTATATATCTTTTTTATTATTTATCTTTTTTATTATAATAATCATATTTTTTTAATCATAGAAAATTAAACGGTAATTATTTAACTTCTCGAATATGTAAACTACTGTATAAAAAAATATTTTAAACTTTACTATCTATGTATTTTAGTACACGGCATTCCAACAGAGGTCAAGGGACGGCGATATATTTTATTATTTATGGTACCCATGATACATGTAATCATGAAAATTGCACTGTTGTATAGTTGCTGTTTAAATAATAGTAAACTTGTTTTTCTTCTGTTTTTACGAGTACACTGTTCCCCGCACATGGCAGGGTAGGCAGAGGGAACTTAGAAACCTAGTGTTAAGATAATCCGTTCCCATTAAGACACCTCCGTTCCCCAGTTTCGTCTGAAATTTAAAGGTATTGAGTTTTAGAACTCAACGCCGCACTTTGCCTCGTTAACAAGACGAAGACATTAAAATATTAAGTATATCATTTGCTCGATTTAATTTAATTTTGATTTGCTAGAGTGAGAATCGAGTCCGTCGCATTTACTGTCGCACGCTTGTGCCACTACGCTAAGAGTCCTCAATATTTAACTTAAGTTAACGTAATCAAATTTCAATCACTCTTTAGCTATGACTAGCTTATTTAAGTGACCATTCTCAATCAGTAATATTATTCGAGAACGTTGACTAAGATATTGAAATGCATTTTGTTCGTAAAGGTTATGGCTTGTCGAAACTCGTGTCGGTTAAAGACACAACTTTACAACTCGTACGGCTTTACGCGTCCTGGGACACTATTACTTTTTTTTCATTGGCTATAGATTTTTATGTATACCTATAAAAAAACTATAACGGCTTAAAATCTATAAAAAGTTATAACGGTATAAAATCCAATATATGTATAGATATTTAAAAAAAATCAACGAATTATTTTCTATAGCAAACGTATACTCGTAAACTATATCATTGTTACGGAATTTTCATTTATGATGTATTCTGGAAATTAAATAATAACTATGAAGGATTTATATATTTTTTTTAACTTCACGCTTTATCTCTCAAAGCAAGGAAAAGAGAACTCAGACGCCGTTCATTTTCCATCCGCACTCAGGATAATGCGAGTCGAGTTGCAGAACTCTCCGCTGCGTCTCGTCACTTCGTCATACATCATCGCCATTAACTGGTTTTTATATTTGGAGAGTTAAGTATTAACTTTAGAAGTAAAAATAAAAACTAATTATGTTCTATAGTTTAATTAGTCTTAAGCAACTAAACACAACCATGGGAAATCATCTAACATGTAACTTGTTTACCCAATTTATTAATACATATATCCACCACTAATATTGACGTAAATACAAACATACAGACAGATCGACTGGGGACAACGTTAACTATTAATAGTCTCCATGCTACGTGCTAAAGCGTAATTGGAGTCAGTCATGTCCAAAGGTACATGAAATACGTGATATCAGGTGATTACCTAGAAGCAAGTAAAGGACCAATAAACGGACCAAACAAAAATATTTCTTGTAGTATTGCCAATTATTTTATAAAAATATGTTTTATGAGTTTTTATTACATATTATTGATGACGCAGTACTTAAAATTTTCAGTTCAGAAAATAGTTTACTTTATATCTTTCTTGTAGCTTGATGTAACCTGGTTGACAGTGACACTTCGAGGTATCCAAACGTGATTTTATTTTTTGTTAGATCCACTAAGGTTTATTTTACTCAGTAATAAAGAAAAGAAATACAAAAGAAAATTTAAGATTAAAGGTATCATCTTTTAAACTAGATTCTTCATCTTCATCTTTTAAAAAAAAACAATTTGAACAATTTAATTCTCTTAGTTTGTTTACAAATGCATGCAAATGCTAAATCTATTACAAAATATACAAAACTTTCGTTTAACATTTGGAGTCTAGTTGGTAAGAAAACCTTTTTTTTCGGGGCGTTATCATTACATCAAGTTCCTTAGTATGTTTAGAAGCCCAAGGCTAATATAAAATAAAAATATTTAATAAGTAGCTTCTGTGATGTTATTTTGATATGTGTTATAAATTCATAATAAACAAGTCAACTAACTATGTCTAACTTCAACATTATCCAACTTGTCCAATGTATATTAGCTTCTTGCCTCACAAAATTGTTCTAAGTCACGTCGTTCAAATGCCGCCAGAAGCGGTACCTAAGTAGATATAGAATCTGTTTGCAATTACAGCCTTAGGTAAATACACTTTACATTATTGTGATAGTTAAATTTGCTTAAAAGTCTTTCTTGTCTTATGTAGTATAGTATATGTCTATAAAAATATATTATATGATAATTTAACTATGAATTAAAAAAAATATTTGATATTTTTTAACTTAAGCAATAATTTAAATAGTATAGGTCAGAAAACTTAATCGTAAATCATTCTTTTTTTTCTATTTTCGTTCATTTTAAAATGTTCTGCGTGCCGTATAGTAGAATCTAACACCATGTTGTATCTAACCAGACCGCAAAGTGACCGCTGATGGGTGTGGTATATATCCTAAGGCATCCCAGCCAACCAAGCCAGCATTACGTCAGAAATGCGTGAGAATAATAAATAAATAACAATAAAAATTTACATTAAGACAAATGTGTATTATTAGAAATAGAAATGTATGTATTATATGTGTTACATTTTTGTTTATATTGTACAGAAGCACAAAACTAAAAGTGATTCGATTCGAATGGAAAGAAATAAAGTTACAAGTACTTACAACTTGGTTAAGTTATCCTTTATTATTTTTAGTTAATCCAAAAATTACACATTTGTCCACGTGTTAAACTTTCCTTGTTAATTTCGACAAAATTGATCTTTTTGTAACCTAAAACAAATTGCGGGCGCATTGCGCGTTGGTCCAAAACTAAAACTTACAAAATCGTTTCCAGAGTTGAAGTTTCCGAAGCGAATGGGTTGCAAAGCTACTTAATTAAAGAGTAAATTTTCGGTTGGAACTCGCCCAGTGTATTCTGAACTCTGACCAAACATCCTTTCATGCTGTTCCTAGTAATTATCTTAGCCTACGATCCACTTATCTCCTGCCCGGACACGAATTAGGGGAGAATTTTGGTTCCAGTGGTTCCTTTTTTATTTTTTAGTCCTTTCCTGTCCACTTTTTGCCATTTCTGCGTACGTTTCGAATTGCATTTCTTTTTAAAGAGTATCATCTTCGAAACTGATTTTGAAATTTCAACTGCATTTACTTTATTTATATTAATTTTATTCATTCATTAATTTATTATAATGAATTCATTTTGTTTAAAATTAGGTAGTTTATTACACAACTATTACATATATCTAGCACAACTGCCCTTCTAAACATTAGCTATCTTTATTGAAAAACTTTTAATTTTATCATTTTTAATATCGAAGGAGGAATGTCATTTGAATAAGCAATTTAATTTTCTTTGCGAAATTGCGACCTAAAGACAGTTCCCAATGTCCGCGCCGCATACCAGACGCTCGTTGCTAAGTCCTAACTTACTTTGCTACTGGCAATTTTGCCTTCTGTATTCTGAGGGTTGCCACTTTATCTTATATCTCATTTCTCATTAAAATTAAGTTAATAATCTTGTTACTATAAAATATTAATGTTATTGTGTCATTTTGATATTTGTATGTTTTAAAATAAACTGAAATGGTATGATTTTGTTAAAATGGCACTGTACGTTGCACAACCCTACTTAAGACATTCGTTCTTACCGCCTCACCGCGCCGGTGCACTACCGACACTTTTGTTATTTCGCTTCCGAATGTAAAATGCAATATCGAGTGAATAATAAAATTTTGCATCGGAATTTATTGATGAAATTGAAGATTTTATTAAACTTGAATGCTTGGTATCGAGAACTTTGCGGTACATACTATAATATAAAATGTTTTTTTTAATTTATTTATTCTGACGACGCAGCATGAAAATTAATTAATTTAAATTAAGAAATGTGTAGGTATTTAATAAAAAAATATCTACGACCTATAGAAACAACTATTATAATATGTAACTAATATAAATAATAATAGACTTTAAACAAATAGGTGCGTAATATTTTATTCAAATGTATCTAAAACACTATTTCACTCTCTCCCAACCGCGATACGTCTAGCCTAACAAATTCTCATAAATGTCCGTACAACCATCATAACATATATAAACGTCATCTCCGTTAGAGTACTTTCTGAGTATTATATATTGCGCGTAACGGCGTTACGGCGTAACGGTCCGTGGGTAGTTTGTCTCGACCTTTGACTGTATACAGTGAGATTACAAACGGATACATGTTTTCATACTTAGGCCTTATTAAGTGGCCATTCACAGTGCGGGTTACACAAAAAGGTTATTAATTAACGATTTTGTTAACAAATATTTAATTTGTTATGTTTTATTGATCCTTTCTCACTTATTCCACACCACGCTTACGCCAGTAGTGGCGCATGGGCACAAAGTGTGACTGTTAACACGAATGGTTGTGGGTTCGATCCTCACTCGAGGATATGATATATTTATTTAAATTTATATTTCTGTTTCTTCACTATGGTGTTGAGGTAAAGCACTGCTTTGAGATCTACCATTCAACACGCAATGCCTTCAAAATTGGTTGGAAAGTGGGGAACGGAGTGTCTTAAAACTTGGTTACCCCTGCCTACCCTGCGGTATGCTGTAATCAACATATTAAACTAGAAAATGTAAACCAAAAAACTCCAAAGGTAATGTATCCTTTGAAGTTTTTTGGTTTATATTACGTTTCTTAGTATTATCAGAAAAAGAGAATTAAAATATTATTTGTCTTAAATAACTATTAAACCTGTAACCATCGCGCTTACATTCAGACATCGTCTCTCTCTCTGCGTGCCTCAATGATCTCATACAAAATTGCCCAATGAAATCTGTAAAAGAAATAATATTTTCTTTTTTATCAAAATATTTCCATCGACAAAGTAGACGAGCCGTACAAATCAAGCAGATTTTGTCACTTCTAAAAGAAATATTTCTCGGCACTTGTATCGAGCCAAAGTGCGGTGTTGAGTTCCGCCACTTAACAGGTAATGCCTCCAGAATTCGGCGGACAATAGGGAACGAAATGTTTTAAAACTAGGTTCCCTCTTCCTTCCCTGCTGTGTATGGGATTCGGCAAGAAGCTGCCTAAAAATGGTTATTTCTAGGTTATTTATGTGCTCATACTTGTAATATTTTATGTAAAGAATAAAAATCTTAAAAAGAATAAAGTTCTGTCTTACAAACTTTGTACATCTCTTGCAAAGTGATAATGAGGCAAGGCATAAAGGACTAGATGAAACATGTATAACCTTTAAGGTTTATAGTTAGTTTAGAAATATATTAACGAATATTTAGAAATATAAAACATTCTTCCAAGTGGAATATGAATATGTGACCATTGCAAAATATATTAAGTAACAACTGGTACTTACATATCAGTATCAATGTTAATTACAGCTAATAAAATCAATTAATAAAACTACATACATATAAGTAAAGTCATATATTATTAACTAAGCTGGAGCTTAATATGATTTATTGATACACCAACTTTAACAACCACAACAAACTGTTGTAAATCAACACACGGACAAATAATGTATACCTATATTGTTTAAAAATCAAATCTGCCTCACGCTGTATCCCACACACAGCATGGTAGGTAGGGAGAATCTAGTGTCAAGACACTCCGTTCCGCACTATTGTATATAATACGAAAAATTAATCAGTGTTCTACATAATCCCGAACCATTAATAAAAGAACCTTTGTAGACTTCTAGGGCTTAAGCTTCCTTCATATTACTGTGAGTAATGGAAATATTTTTGATCTATTAAGCATATTATTAATAGAGGTAATCTTGATTAGATGTTGAGCTGCGACGGCTCTGCATGATAAAAAGCAGGATGTGGATTTGATTCCCACACAAGGTCATATTTCTTTTTTCCCGCTCTGGTATGGTGTTGAATTTCACCACTGAATATACATTGCAATCTGCTATGCGGGATAAAAAGCATGAAGCGCTGTTATATTATATACAGTCATAATAAGTTATTATAAGTTGCATTGATTTTCCTGTATTGTATACGTTGAGTGGAAGGGCTTATAGCCCTGAGTTACAATTTATGTAACAAAAAACAAGCGCACAATGTTTCTAATTAAATTAATACAATGTCAACATTTAACCCGACTAAAACTAATAAGGCTGCAACGGTATGATTAACACGTTCGCTGCGTGTTTATTTAAATTAAGCGCCTGTTCATTACGAAACAAATTACGCATTTATTTTGTAATAAGCAAGAAAAGTCTCTCTCTCCCTCTCTATTTGGCAGTCATTTATTTTTGAGTCGTACAGTCAAGGTCTTTAATTTAGTCGGAGAAGTGAAAGTAAGTTAAGTGTTCAAGACAGCAAGTAATTTACTCATAAATGACGTCACCTCATTAATTTACATACAGTGATGCAAATACATTTTTAAAGTTTAATTTTAAATAAAGTTTAATGGTTATAATAATAACCTAAATATGAAATATCGTTACTTTTTACTAGGACCATCGACTGTCTATCGATTAACCATCGGAAATGTCGTGGATATCTCGCCATACGTCTTATTTTCAAAACCATAAAGGCTATATTCCTATAATCAATATCAAATGCTCGCGGCATTAGTTACACACGCGTGAACGCTATCCAGATTTATTCTGAAGTGACAAAATCTGCTTGATCTGTACTGCTCGTCTACTTTTTCGATGGAAATATTTTGATAAAAAAGAAAATATAATTTCTTTTACAGATTTCATTGTGCAATTTTGTGTGAGATCATTGAGGCACACAGAGAGAGACAGGTTACATGATTAATAGTTATTTAAGACAAATAATATTTTAATTCCTTTTTTCTGAGAATACTAAAAAACGTAACATAAACCAAAAAACTCCAAAGAATACATTACCTTACGAATAGAACCTATACACAAGTGTAGGTTATACATCCTGTATAAAAAATGTCCTACAGCCTATATGTAAGAAATAATTAATGAAAGAAGAGTCCTCGTCATACATATTAATCTATTTGTTCGCAAAAGGGCAGTAAATCACAGCTAATCATGATCAGTTACACGCATTTATCAGTTCGTAATGGGTAGGCTTCAAGTTTGAGCACCGGATGCGGTCCCTGGTCCCTGCCATATTTCCCGTCAAACCCGCTCGGCTCCTTGTTAGCGGCGTGTGTTTGTTAATAATGTTTGTATAGGATATTGCTTTAAAGCAGTCAATTATCACTTGCACGACCAAATTTTTGTTTGAACTTTTAACTAGAATAGGAGCTTTTAAAGGTTTTGTTTTATAAACTACTATTGAATTGAACTCTAGAAACACTATGATTATTTCTATTCTTGTAATATCTATTTAATTGTAATTAATTAAATACAATTAATATCTTAAATAAAATTTGTGTTTTTTTTATTCATTACTTAACTATTCCGCCCCATACAATGTGGTTAAAAGAGAAAATTATAGTAAAGTAACTCGTCACGATGTCCTTTTACCATAACTCCTAATCCTTTAGAAGAGGATAATCTTATCATATCATAAAATATTTGTTTTAGCAAAATAGCTGTAAATCTAAATTTTCTTTCGTATTCTGTAAAAAAAGCTTTAATTTGAGAGGTAAACGCAAATATGTTTATTTTCTAATACCTAACTGAGAAACATCACAAATATTCGTATAAGAGAAACCAACGAGCAACGGAGGTTCCATTGAGCTGTTTACGGTAAAACTGTATAAAAAAATATAACATGTACTTATTTGCGCTCTACAAAAACGGGTGTACACTGTAAAGGGTCCCCTGAAGAATGAACAGGTTTTAATTATTTTACTGTTTATTATTTATATACTCATATGTAAGTACTTAAATATGGTAAGGTGAAGCAAAAAATGAAAAATTATAAATATTTGTCTCTTATTAAAGTTAGTAGTTAGTAGTATTCTTAAAGTAGTTTAACTGAATCACATTTCGGATTTAGATCTCAAACTGCGCCCGATTAAATACCGCTAGTGATTTTTTAAGCTTATTTTAGCCATCCTTATTGTCGGAGCTTAACGGACCTTTTTATTCGGGCTCTTCGCTTCTATTGAATTATAATTTACATACATGGAAGAGATTTATTTTGGTATGCTCCACGTTCAACTCTTTCGGAATTCACCAAGTAAATTTTATTATCTTATTTGCATATGATTACGGTGGATATAAATGTATCTTGCTATAGCTATACTATATACCTACATATTATAAAATGGCCAATTGACCATTAATAAATTTCAAAATTACTTAAACTTTAATAAATTTCAAAATTACTTTTTTCTGATGTTTTTCTGATTTTACAGATTTTTATTTCTTTTATACTGAGCTCATCGTGGCACAGACGTATGACTGTAACGCGACTGTTGTAGGCTTGATCCACTGAAATAGACTATTATTTATTATTATTTTCATGTCTTTGGTCTGATACTAAGAAAAAAAGCGCGGTCTTGAGTTCCACCATTAAACACGCATTGCCTCGATAATTCGGCGGAAGGTGTGGATCAGATTATCTTAATATTAGATTTTCTCTACCTACCCTGCAATATGCGAGATACAGCGTGAAGCTGAAAATATATATATATATATATATATATATATATATATATATATATATATATATATATTTCTTGAAATATATAAATACATTCTCTGTTATTAGACAATCTTAAGCTTTATGGCTACAAAGTAAAATTGTCCGTAATTTTAAACATAACGTACTAAAACAGTGAAACGGAACCCTTAAATAAATGTGGTATAAACGCGTGCAGGTAAACGCAGACGGGACTGGTCGGTCCTCAGGCTTGCATTAACGGAAATTGCTTACCAAATTACTCCTCCTCCCTTTAAAGGAATCTACATCTTCTACCTGTTATATTACAGCTCCATTTGACAAATTGTACCTATAATGGCCACAGGACGTGCGTGTGTTTTTGCATTTTATAAAAACAAGACACTAAATGCACTAATAATGATATCGTCTTTTAAAACCTCTGTTTCCTTCTTTCTCTATTTGTATGGAATTTTTGACCATAAATCTTACTTTTACCGATAAGTTCAATACAAGTTCCATTGAGCAGTTACGCAAGTAATTGAGTTAAATTACGTATAATTTACTGCCGCTTACTTCTCTGGGCAGAGCTATTAAGTCCGATGATTAAAGTGCCAATATAAATCACAAGATTACTAGGAATACTTTAATTTGTTGTATTAAATTATTTTTATCTAGTAAATTCGTTGAATTGAATAACTCTCTCATTTGCTACCTTGTATGTTATCGAGATTATCTCTTTAAAGAGGCGTATGATGTATTGCTACTAATTTTTTAACGAGATTGTTTTATATATGAATGTACAATTATTAACATTTTTTAATATTTTACATGTGTTTATTGATTTAAAGTTCAGATTATAATAATACCTTTTATAGTGTCCTTGCACGCAATAGTTGTAGATTCAAATTAATAAAGATGAAATTAAAATTTATACTTACTGCACTTCACAGCTCAGTTGTAACTTACCACTTTAATCTAACATTACAATACTGACAAAAGCAAAATAATTTAAATTCCTCTGTTACCTTGTTAACTTTTGACTCACATAAAGTAACGTATCCAACAACCGAACGAAAACGGAAAAGCAAAGAAACTTAAGTCTCTCCAACTACAAACATGGTAGTTCCAACACAATTTCGAACGATTTACAACTAGTTCAAGTTTCTTCGCGCTTTGTACTGGAGCGTGCCACTAAGAGCTTCGTAAGGTATTTACGCCGGTCTCGAACGAGTTGCAGTAATGAAATCACCAAATGAATACATATTACTTGAATACTTTTTAAACAACAAGTTTTTGTTTTAATAAAATGAATTTAATGTCGCTAGTAATACTTTGAATATAAGGAAATCGTTGGTTTAGTTCTTATGGACTGAAAGGGAATGGAATGTCTTAACAAAAGGTTTCCTCTGCATGCCAGGCTGTGCGGTAAAAACCGTGAGGTTTCCTTTTTTATAGACTAAAGACATCTTAAGTATAAACTAAAAAATAACACTTTTCCCACACAATACAAACTTTTTTCATTAAAAATATTGTTGACTAATACTTTAAAAATATCATTTTTTTTTAAATGATATTTCATTAATTTATCAAATTAATTAAAAACTGCTTTTTTTTTGGTCTCTGCCCAACTCGTTACCTACTCGGTAGCAGGGTAAGAAAATGCAAAGATTGCAAGATGCTCTGCTCTATAAATTTATTATATTCTATTTAGTATATTATTATGTAATGTTATAAAGACCAAGCAACCCTGAAATTATTTCACTTTAAGCAAATGGAATGTACGATACAAAGGATACTGTAAGTTCCACTTCAACAAATAAACACGAAGTTTAAAAGAGAAAAGTTAATTGTCTTGCAATAACTTCAGTGCAGACTTCCTTTTGTCGTAGATTCTAGTTGATAGGTTTGGCACTATTGTTTTCAGGTTTCTTTTCTTCGTCCTTTAAGTATTGGTATTTCTAAAACTAGATTTAAATTGTGTTTCTTTTTGAGAGAACGTTACAATTAACTTTATAAAATTTATGTCTTTATTTATATACCTATGTTTTAAGATATTAGAACGATAATGATAAGACATTAGAACAGGTGAATGAAGTGGTATATTTGGGAAGTATGTTCAGTAGAGATGGA
>DWAN01001868.1:0-16512 GCA_018230445.1 Heliconius hewitsoni
AAACGTCGGGTTTCCAAAATGTAAAATCTTAAATATACGCGATTAATCCGGTTAATGTAGTTTCATTAAATAACTACTGTTACTAGATAGTGTCTCTTTTAAACCCTTATCAGTTGTCATTATCATGATAAATTATTTTCAAATTTGAATATTTAAATATAATTTTGATAATTCTATTATCAAAATTATTACATTATCCTTAAAAAAAAATACGCAAAAGTTATTTCCATTTCCACGCGAAAAAGCTGTGAAAAACTCCAGTAAACCACGTCATAATTCAAAAGTCCAGCTATCACTTAACACAACAATAAACATACCCCAAAATATAAAATCCACGAAAACAACTTCCCATCTCAATTCACAATAAAAATGAAATTTCCTCTCCACCCAACTAAATACCCAATGCGTTAACCGTGAACGATAAAATGACACGTGTAAATATGAAACGATGGTCCCACCGTCGCCCTGGACCCCGGGGGCCCGGGGTCCGGGGCCCGGGGGCCTGGAGCCGGCCATTTTCATCTCACATTATCACACAATAAAGAGTAAAACACTACACCGACAATTTCACATGTAAAATTTCGCTTCATTATTTTTAATGGCGTTCTCTGATTCACGAAACGGCCGAAATGGAACGCGCCGAATAAAAAGCTGACGACGAATAGGTACCTATTCGTATGTTCGAATGAAACGGAGACACGACGTTTATAAACAAAACTCAGTTTTAAAAATATGGTCGGGTGGCTCTCGCGCATGGCGTGGTGGGCGAGCGCGTGGAACATTTTAATGTTCCCGCGCTGTACGGCTCACGATCCGCCGCCCGCCCATGGACGACGCCTCCTCCTAACTCCTTTCAAACGGTGGGAATGGCGCTTTATGGTAAGTCATCCCGACTTCCTGTCTCCTTTGTACTTCCATTTCCACTCGCGCTTTTTATGTTTTAATTTGTACACGCGACTGTTATTTAAGAGCCGGGGCCCTAATAAGAACA
This sequence comes from Heliconius hewitsoni, assembly GCA_018230445.1. Classification (NCBI taxonomy): domain Eukaryota; kingdom Metazoa; phylum Arthropoda; class Insecta; order Lepidoptera; family Nymphalidae; genus Heliconius; species Heliconius hewitsoni. The sequence goes on from DWAN01001868.1 coordinate 992, forward strand.
AACTGTCACCAGAATTCCTTACAAATTTCCAGGGCAGGAATTAAAAAATACGAGATTAAAACGAGGGTGATAATTACGGAGGGATCCCTCGCGGGGCGCGCTCGGCGTATTTTTTAATATAATATGATGTTGCTAAGTTACGTATCGTACTTGATAATCGTTCGCAACCATCTTAATGAAGCGCGGGTTTTATTAAGTTTTTCGTGAGGCCCGCGTCAAATTGGGGGCGCGAGTGGAGCGGAGTGAAGGAAAGAAAAACAATCAAGCCTCGTTACGATAAACAACAAAGGGGCTAACAGCAATAAAACCGGTCCACGGCCGTTACCAAAGTTACACGAACGATCATCTCCAATATCTTTCTTCCAAATTTCAATGCGATACATTAACATAAAAAGGAAACAATAACCGTTTAAAACTCTCATCGGAACGGCGTTTTTTTATTGGTTTAAAATCACAACTTTAGTATAGAACAGCTGGCGGGTCGTATACAATTGTGATATCGCACTAATGGCTGCCGTATTAATGTAGATTGTAGGTATTTGGCCAGATGACTACCATCTCTCATCTCAGCTTGTACGTTCCCAACTTGGCCTTTTTGTTACCACAATTTTGGACATTTTGGTGCTGAAATAGAAAGTATATTAGCATGTTTTTGACATATTTTAGACGTACGCAACGGGGTTTTGTAAATTTAAATTTGAATTTTCGACGTCCAAGCCGCTGGATCGTAATTAGAGTCTAATGAGACTGAGCTACATTCGTTTCGTTGAGAGGAATTTTTCGGCTATTTTGTTATATTTTTTCCATATCATAGAAGTAACTTCTGGTTTATACCTGTATATAATATTTTTTATAGTGATGTGTTACAATGAGAACAGAACGACAAAATTAGCCTTTGTCACTTACATTTTATTGATAGTATAAGATATCGCCGCTGGGACCGGCGAGCCAATAGACGATCTCGACAGTTAGGTAGGCCTAGCATTAGTTTATTAAAAGGGGTTTATTGTCTCAAATGTTATTAGTTCCTCACGTTTTGTCGTCGCTCGTTTTATAATATTGCATTAATAAATATTTTTGTTTAATTCTTTTTTGTTGGTATATAATTTTGTTTGGAAATTTTAGATTGTAAAAGCTTGAATTCTAACTATAATTTGTAGTGGATATGGAATATAATAATATATTAAGCAATTGATTTACTAATAATTACCATAAAGTTCTCAAAAAAATAGAAAGCGAGATTGTTCAGCCCCAAAACCTCTTATTATCTTAAAATACCAATAAAAATAATAAAAACGCAAACGCGATGGTTGTGGATTCCATTTCCACTCGGGCGAATGAATTATTTTCCTTTTCCCGCTCTGGTAATAAGAAAAAGCACGGCGTTAAGTTCCACCACTCAGCACTGCCATGTGAGTATCGTGCTATATCTACGCGGGATACAGCGTGAAACTAAAAAAAAAACCTTGTAAAATTGTAGATAATCTTACTCTATCTCATAGTAGATTCACAAAGTATTTATATAGTATCGACGCAACCTTTTCACCCCTTCTTTCTGGGGCAAAAGGAAAAACTTTTGCCAATTAGAAACTTACTGATAACAATGTCAAAACTTGGGAAGATACTGGCCTTTGGAAATTATTGTGACATATACGATATATTTTATTTCTACTTCTTTTCTTAATAAAAGTAATATACTTTATAAAAGATTAACTATTTAGTCATATAAATATGGATACTTAAACATTTCTACTACCTTTATTATCATTGTATCAGCAGCACAGTGTAGCAATAAACGTGATGATTGTGGTTTCTATTCCCACTCGAGGAATTGATCATATTCATTCTCTCACTTTTAGTCAGAATTTGGAAATTATCTTAACACTAGGTGATCCCTCTGCTTACCCTGCCATGTACGAGATACAGCGTGAAGCTAAATAAACCGAAGTTCAAATCGTTTCAGGATTGTTGATCAATGGGTAGTACAGCTTACAAAAATTGACAAGCTTTAGTTTAGGCATATGCATTATTTTCTTATAAAATCAATAATCTTGTCCATAATAAATAATTTCTCTATAGTATTATTTCGTACGTTGAGAATAGTAAATTTTCTACAAACACGACTTAAACCACATTTCAATACACCCCAAACCAATTTTCCTACATTCAATGATGATCAACAACAATCAATAATGATCATTAACAGATGATACCTACATATTGAAACAATGAACAATGATAACCGCACAGTGTCATTAAAATATCGGTAATGAGGCACCCACTTGTACGAGACAGCGTCGTTATACCGGCTTACGGGCAGAATTAAAGATGATAGCGTATTAATCTCTTTATGTTACGTTAATTATGCTGATATTGCATCGCATGTGCTCGATTTAAGCTGTCAAACGTGTTTGATGTCAATATGTAGGTACCATGTATCACATTAAGATTGTAGTACCTACCTATTATTTACGTAGGCATTTTAAATGATATTCAGGAGAATATTGATATTTTTTTAGCTTTAGCTAGTAGACAGAAGGAACTTGGAAACCTAGTACTAAGAAGCTCCGTTCTCAATAAGACCCCACTTTCCACCGAATTCTGGAGGTGTTGCATGTTGAATGATGGAACTCAACTCACAGAAAGGAAAACATTAGTTATATAGCTATAAATATTTCATTTCCTCAAGTGGGAATCGAACTCACAATCTGTCGCGTTTACAGTCACACGCTTGTACTCCTGCGCCACGACTGGTCAATATTCAAATATATTATATTACTCAGCTTGGATTTGATAAAGCATAGGGGACTAATGTATGAAAAGTAAAGAACTGAGTAATTTGACCATAAATCTCTCTAAATATTTTACAAATCGGAGATATAAGGTTCAATAAGAATAAATTCTAAAATAACAGAAAAAAATCATATATCCACTAAGACTATTTTAGTAAAGACAGAACAAATACTTTTAACTGTTTTATTGTAACTATAGTATTCACATGAAAAAATTAGGAAGAATAATAGTACCTACTGTGATTTCTCACTATAATCTTATATAACTTCTCTTATAAACTTTATTAAAACTAATTTCGTTACCATTTTCCGAAGCAATTTCATAAAACTCGAAGTTAACAATTATAACTTTTGATAAACACACAACACCAAACATCCGAACAGACGATAACTCAACACGAAATACTGGGTGAGGGATCAATCCCAATGCGTACGTAGGTCACAAACAAAATCAGGGTGAACATAAATAACGTTATCCAAATGAATAATTAAAGTGTAGGTCGAATCCAGTAATGTGACATATGCGACAAGAACTGGAACGTACCAAAACGCAACAATGGGCCTAGGGAGCGTCAATTTTGCCCAATTTCCGTAACGTCTAGTCATCATATGTAGGGCCATTGTACACTTATATTTTAGACTGAACCACAGCAAATTGAACCTTATACCTTCAAAATAAGAGGCACAGGTGGAAATTCATAGCGTCCACCACTAATCCATTAGCGATTCGATTCTTACAATGCTTGATGTGAAACCCCAAAACTGTCCTTTGTGCTTTATCATTGCGTCACAGGATTATAGATTGTGTTCTGATACGCAATAACGATCTTTAAATATATGGGCGATTGGGGCCAAATTGGTTGCTGCGTATGTACATTCAATCAATTACTATTGGCCCAATATTAATTCCTAGCAATATTAACTTGATATTTGCCAAGAAAAAAGAACTATATTATTAGTTCTAGTTGGTTCGTTCGAGATTATTTACTATCTAAAAAAAGTTAAACATTATTTCAAGATTCAAGCTTAACTAAGGTACTTATATACTATACTATACTATATCAAAATCATTATTGAGTCCACATTCCATACAATTTAAAAATACAAAAACCCACAAAGTTATGTTAAACAAATCTGAAAAACAAAAACACAACACAAGAGAGTAATCAACTACAAATATAGTCCGCACGTACAAATCAGGGCGTAGAAAACGAAATAAAGTTTTGATGTAAAAAGTTCTTTTTTTATGCGTCGTTCCCGAATTTCAGAGGCGTAAGGAACGAGGAGTGCTTTATTATATACATATGTGGGTGTGTATATTTCGTATGTCTTTATTGATTTCCTTTCTTGTGACATCTATCATATATAAAAATCTATTTTTTGTTACTGTGAGCTAACCAGACAACGCACAGGCCAACCTCCTGGACTTTAGAAGTAGAAAATTGGCATATGGTTTTTAATTATTATAAGGAAATTTAATATAAGTAAACTTTCATTTCTTATTACAATCATACGATTGTAATAAGAAATGAAAGTTTACACTGATGCGTTTAAAACGTACACATATATGTGCGAAAAGATTTTTCATTTTAATATATAATGTACGAATTTCATATATAATGTACGAATCAATTTTAATATTTAAAAACATTATTATAACAGGAGATATATAATGATGTTCAACAATTTTTTTTAAATACAAATGAAATAAACACATATTTTTAGTAATTTCGTGCAATTATTTTCGTTTTGTGAAATTTTTTTTGAAACATTTTTGTCTATTTTAATGTGGGAGGAAAGGAATATTGATTATACTGTCGTTCACGTTACTCATGATATCCATCATCATATGTGAATTTAGTGTTCTGAAAGACTGTATAAGCTTTTATTTTCTTTTCATACATTTGTTTTGGATCTATCATGGTACATTGCCTTTTTGTAAAATGAGATAATTGTGGGTTCGATTCTTTGAAAGATTGAATTACTTTATTTCCCAACACCAATAAGACAAAGGACGTCGCTTCGTTGATATCTACCACTCAATTGGGCAATGTTTCAAATTTGAACAGGAAGTAGAGAATAGGTCCAGTCGTGGCGCAGGGGCACAGAGTGTGACTGTAAAATCGACTGGTTATGGGTTCGATCCCCACAAGGAGGAGATAAAATAATTACTTACATTTATTTTCTCATTTCTTCGTTCTGGTCTCAAGGCAAATTGCGGCGTTGTGTTCCGCTACTCAACACGCAATGCCTCCAGAACTCGGTGGAAAGTGGGGAACAGTGTGTCTTAACACTCTGCCTACCCTGAAATATTTCAATTCATCGAGGCCTCTGCCTACCCTGCTGTGTGCGGGATACAGCGTGAAGCTGATTTAGATTTTTTAAGCGCATTTGGAAACTAATGAAAAACTATTTCGTTAAGTCCGGAATATTATATTATTATTATTTACTATCAATATGAAAATGATAGTAAATAATAATAATAATATAATATAATTCCCAATCCTTTCCGTTCTCGTTCCCGGACTTGCGACCATGACCACAGCCTTCATATTATTTACTATGTATAGCCAACATTCATGTTAAGTGTTGGAGCCTTATTTCTTTTTTTTTTCTTTTTATCATTTTATAGTTTTTTTATACTTTATAGGTTAATAGGTTTTCTTATAAGAACGTACTATATACAGCGTACTATAAATAGCTTGCACTTTTCACCCCTCGTCACCTCGGGATACAGGGTGTTAAGACTTATTAAGTTTTTTTAATATCTATTTATCTAGTCTTCAACTTAAAAGCAATATTAATCACTAGCGACCCGCTCGCGGCTTCGCCCGCTTGATAATAAATTACCTACTTGTATGAATAACTTTCGCGCTCTAATAACATCATCACTTAAAACATTAAAAATTAAAGTTTCAGCCAATTCATAAATAAAATTGTAGTAATTTTGGTATCATCGAGCTGGTTTGACAATGGAGACAGGACCTGAATAATGGAGCTCTTTAGAGGTTAAGCCTTTAGATTTTTGGCTGAGATAATTTATGGCACCGATCACATTCTATATCACATGTAGTACTTGATGTAGAAAAGAGTGTTTCTTAGTTTTCTTAGCACATAAAAATAACTTTAGAGATATTCCGTACTAATTGGTGAAGTTTAACGCAGCAAAACTATGTTAAAAATCAGAAAAAATAAAATTACTTAAATTTAAGCTAGAATTGAACGCACGATCTTTGCCTTCAAAGATACATGTCCCAGTAGTCCTGCAAAGGCCTCAGTTTTATTTATCACGACCAATAAGCGTAATACGAAGAATGCTTAATAACCTCGTTAATTAAGAAAAGTTTTTCATAATAAAAACAATTAGAGCTATAAAGGCCAGTGAAGTATTACAAGCAACTCAAACTGCGTAGTCCACCGAGGTGATGTATAAAAACTTCTGTATTGGCAGTTTCTTACGATAGTTATTATAGTATTAACTTAGATGGGTGAGTTTGCAATTTTTTTTATATATTATTTCTTATATTTTTTTGAAAGTTATTAATGTATTTTTGTTTAATTGTATATTTGAAACCGTCTTAGAGGAATATTTATTTTTTATAGTTATATTGATTTTTGTTATTTTTATCTTACTGAATTCCACCACGCTAGTCCCTACGACAAGTGGAAAATGAAAAAAGAGTGGTCTTTCTTATATAAATTATTGAGGTATAAAAAAAATAAAATGTTTTCATAAAATGAATAACAAACACCGCACAGACGAACCGCCTTTTCCTTCCAGGAACGGGAAAAAATGGGATTTTCTAATTTACGTCTTAGTATTTTAAAAAATTTTTTTTTAAATTTTTTATAAAACGGGAAGATATTTAAACAATTATAAATACAAAAAATCCTCAAATCTTTATTTTCAAGCCCAAAGGCTTTAAAGAATTTGAGCTGCAATTATTTTATTTAGTTATATGTGCATTTAAAATATCTTGAGGCCAGTTGTGGCGCAGTGGCACAAAGTGTGGCTGTAAAACCGACTGGTTGTGGGCCCCGATCCCCTCTCGAGGAGGTCCAAAATATTTTACTTAAATTTATATTTCCATTACTTTCCTCTGGTCGAGGCAAAGCGCGGCGTTGAGTTCCGCCACTCTACACGCAAGTGTAGAGTGGCGGTATAATAGTATTAGATTACAATTACAATCAAGACGGAGTCGACATCCACCTTATGAACTTCCTTTTATCACATATATATTATTGAAATGGCATATTATACATACTATTAAATAGCATACGATTATAAACTCAATATCGATATATGTGATACATGTCGAGAACATGGTTCAGACACTTGAGAGAAGTAAAGGTATTATATTGAATATCTGTTTCTATGTAACTTGGAATAGTTACTATGCAATTAAATGCAAATATTTGTATTGAAAATGATCTGTTACTAAAAACGAAATACTATATCGAAATTTAAATTGCTGCAGAACAAGTGTGTGACTGTAGCGTGACAGGTTATCAGTTCAATTACCCTCGATGAATTCCAATATTTAATATTTGCATTTTACCGTTTTGGGATTTCTTCTTAATAGGAAAGGAGTGTTTTAGAACTAGGTTTTCAGGTTCCCTCCACCTACCTTGCTATGTGCGGGATATAGCACGAAGCTAAAAAAATATATTAATGTACACTAATTACAACATATGTATATTATACGATATACGGTTAGGATCTATGTTAATCTTAAAAACCTTAAAAAATATATTTATTTTTTAAATTGAAGTACTTCAGTAGATGTATTAAAGATTTAAAAATAACTTAGTTATTGTACATGTAGCCATAGGTGGCAAAGTAGATGGAACGCAAATATATTTATTTTGACTTTGCTTTTGATTTAGTAGTCGAGATGACTACTATATGGAAATAAATTCTTGAAATATTTCCATTACTTGTCACTGTTGCTCTTCACGATTCTCTGAGAAATAGCAAAATTATTATATTTAAGACGAAATATTTTTATACTAAAGGTTAAGACTCTATTATAAGTTTTAAAAGAAAATGTCTCTATACTAAAACGAACTGACGACGTCAGCTTAGTTGGAATATTTACTTTTTTTATATAAGTCAAAATATTATAAAAAGTCACATCTTTCTCTAATTTTCTAGAATATTGTGTTTTAAGCACCAAAAATTATTTGAGTATGGTCTAACAACAAACATACTTCGATTATAATACAGCTAATGTAAACGTAGTTTGGATACCCATTCGGGGAAAATAATTCTTTTGGCTGAGCTGGTCTGGCAAAATAAAAGGCTGCGTTGAGTTCTGCGACTCAGCACAAATTATCTGGAGTTCGGGAGAGAAGCAGACAACTAAGTGTTTTGACAGTCGTATCTCTCTTACTTTGTAAAACTTAAAAAAAATAAATAAATAGAAATGATACATATTTTATTCACATGAACATACATTCATCCCAAAACAATCAGCTACTTCTAGCCTATATTAAATCTTAACTCGAAATAGTTTTCAGTTTTTCCTTTAAAACTAAGTAAACTTCTCATTCAATCCAATTGAACAAGTATCCAACTAGAAACTAGAAAATTAAAAACAACGTAACACTAATAGAAAGCTGGTTGTATTTAAGATCGTTGAGGCAGAAAACCTTGGATGGCCCTCGGTAGGAAGACGCCTCTTGAATACAAATCAGGAAATCTCTACCCTCAATCTGGTCTATATATGCATAGTGTTACCTGAACATTGATTTTTGTACACTTTTCTAGTCAACCCCATTTTGTGCTATTTTGTTTAAGAACTTACTAGTAATATTTCAGATATTTATTATTTTATAGAAAATATTGATATATATAAACATTTTACTGTAACTGCGTACAACAACTCAAGTGTAGGGGATGTTATAATAATATGTGTCTTACTTTCTCATATCTCAACTCTCCCCATTCTTCAAGACAATGCGTGTTAAATAGCGGTGCTTAACGCTACGCCTCATCTACAAAGACAGAAAAATTAAAAAAAATCGAACGGAAAAAAAGTTAAGCTTTATCAGAAAGCACATAAGTATACAAGTACCTAAGTATCAGATACATATCTACGGCTATAACACTTTATATTCAGAATACGTTAAACATTCGAGCAGCGTATTAAGCACACATTACACGGTGGAAATCTTTTAAAGTACTTAGAAGTTTAAAGGTACATTTAATAGAGTTTGTGCCTCCTTCCTTATAAACTGAGTCGACACATGTCAGCAATCTGCTGCCGATCGCGATTTTATCTTGAACTTAATAAAATGACACTCTCGTTTGGGATGAGTGAAGAGAGTTGAGCGTTTTTTGTAATTCTGGAGGCATTGCATGTTGCGTTGCAAAACTCAATGCCGCGGTTTACCTGTTTACGAGAACAGAGCGGTGAAAATGAAAATAGTAAATATTTCATTACTTCTAGTAGGAATTGAACCCGCAATATATATCCAATTAACAGTCACACGCTTGTGTCTCTGCGCCCTTTTTGACGATTTTTGTAAGTTTCTAATATAAAAATATTATTTCATTATGGCATATGCTAGAATTAACGAAATAGCACGCCTAGTTTGATTCCCCTTAAGGAATTACATATTCAATAAAGGCAAATATTTATAAAAGCTCATAAAATTAGTTTAATTTTAATTAAAATATAGAGGCCAGGCGTGGCGCAGGAGCACTAAGTATGACTATAAAATCTACTGGTAGATCTCCACTCGAGGAAATAAAATATTTATCTAAATTTATATTTTCATTTCTTCGCTCTGGTATCGAGGCGAAACGTGGCGTTAAATCCGCCACTCAACACGCAATGTCAGTGAAAAGTGGAGAACCGAGTGTCTTAATAATAGGTTTCTTTTGCCTACTCCAAGAAGGTAAATAATTATTTTCTCACAGTAATAAAACAATTTCGAATAAGCTCTCGTAATGGGACGCTGTCTGTCTAACTATTCGAGTAAGTCTGATGAATGTGAACTCGATACCAGATTAAGAAATTTATTTTTAATTTCATCTTGCTCTCCTAAACAGAGCGTAACGTTGAGCTTCTCTACTCAACAAAGAGGAGAACAGGATATCTTGACACTACTATGTCACGCTAGAGCTTCACAAAAATGCTTCGTGAAAGTGAAAAATACATTTCATAACTTGTACCACACATTAAAGCGTTAACATGCTCATGCGAGTTTGCTCTGATCCCTCAGATCTCTGTTGGCCCGATACTTGGGAACCGCCGACGATTGTATTTTTTAAATAAATCGCGAATCCAGCTGAATAGAGACTTATTTCCTTATGTTTAATCTTTACCCTTTTATACAAAACTAGGCCCGCTACTTTGCTTGAGCGAAATTTAAAACGTTAAATTGAAAATGTTGTTTTTCCAGATTCTGTTGAAATTTCGAGAACTATTTTGTAGGTAGTATTAACTCCTATACTCCCTAATCTATTTACATAACAAATTTCTACTTACTGTGCTGTTTGTCAGTAAAATAACATATTTTTTACGTATGATAAGAAATGTACCTGATAAACATTATTCACCAACAAGTTATTACGTAAGCAGTTTTAATTAAAAGACATTTTTTTCTATAATACATTAAAATTAGAAAGACGGCTTCACTCTTATTCCCGCATAGCAGGGTAAACAAAAGGAACTCAGCGTTAAAACACTCCGTTCTCCACTTTTCGAAACATTAGGAGGTGAACGTTGAAAGTCACCGTTGAATGTAATAAATAAAAAGGAGAAAAATATATATACAATAATTGTACTAAGTGGCGATCGATCCGCGCAATATAAAATAATTATAATTTTTTCATGCAATTTAATATAACCATAATCAATTTCCATGAAAAGGCTTTATTGTCTTCCTTCAGCTACAACATATTTGAGATAGTCGCAAAGTGTAATGTGCGAAAAATAAGGTCCTCGCATTGCTCCCCGCCCGAGGATTTTCTACGTTGTAGATTTAGACAACTGGAAGAGATACGTCTGTTCTATTACAATGTTCGGAATTTTGAAATTTTTGTCTTCTTTATATTATATTTTAGAAAAAAATACTCTAGTACTAAAACTATATGATAGTTTATGTAGCATCATCCCGTATGACTGCAAAATGGACGCATATAAGTTCGATTCCTACTCGGGGGAATTATTTTTTTTAATTTTTCGATTTGGTCACACGACAAATCGCGGCGCTGACTTTCGTTACTCAACAGGCAAAATTACGATTTTTTTTGTGAGAAAAACAAATTGTAGTAGAGATAGTGTTCAAATTGAAATTGATAAAAATCTTGATTATAATAATACATATCGCTCGAAAGGCATTTCTGTTGAGAAGAGCTGGCAAGAATATCAAATGTTGCGTTTTTTTTATATAAATACCGTATTATTATCGACCATGTTAAAATTTCACAGTAGCCATTTTGCCATCTTGCGTGCAATTCAAATAATCTGCTTTCTACATACTTTCAGTCTTTAAATGTTTTTTAAAAGAGTTACCTCTGAGCGATGTTTTACAGTTACTTTAAATTTCTGAAAACAAATATATGAATAATTATTACACAAAATTATGAATATATAAACAATAAATCTGTGCCTTAACTGGTTGTGCCGGTTGCACCTCGTACACCTAATGTGATTGATTCTGTACTCAGCACAGTGTCCTATTGTACATTACCAAACCATAAATTTTTGGGCTAGTATAAAAAAAGAGAGTTGACAAATATATATTCATTATAATATATATTGTAAAAACTATCCAGTAACGTTATATGCGTGCCAACAGCTGAGCAGTGCACGAGATACAGTGATCCGTTTTGTTTCCGAACGTACTACCGATATTGAGACCGGTACCGAGACAGCTTTAAAATATTTCTCATACAATCTTATATAACTTACCTATATATATAGTTTGGAGTGAATTTCTTTTATAAAATGATAACTAGATTTTTTTTATACAAATTGGACGTATTCTCCAATTCTTCTTTTTTGTTCTTGTTTCTTTTTCTTCTTAATTTTCCTTAGTTATATTTTGTTTATATTCTGATTGTTTGATTACACATATAGCAGGATGGGCAGAGGGAACCTAGTGTTAAGACACTTCGTTTTCCACTTTCCTATAAGTTATTGAGATAATGCGTTAAATGCGTTTTTCCTTATTACCAGAACTTAATATCATTTAAAAAAAAAATATTCAAACATAACCATAACAAAATCCTAGTGTATTTCATTTCATTAATACATAAACATCAATAAGGAAATAAAACTTTATTTGAGTCTAACGTTCAGAAGTTTATTTATAACTTAATAAAATTTCTTTGACAAGGAATAAGATATCAAAAGAAAGTAAAAAATAAGAAAAGTTCTTTTGAACACTTGTTTTACAAACAACGAGACAAAGCAGGGCGTCGAGTTACGCTATTTAACACACTATGTCTCGAAAATTAGGTGGTAAGTATATAACGGAGTATCTCAAATATAGTTTTATGCGGGATACAACGTGAAGTATCCCGCATCTACGACGGGATTATTTATTTTTTTACTTATAACTAAAAATAAAAACACGGAAATAAGAATTTATTCAACTTCTGATATTCAAAAGTTGTTTATCTATAACTTAATAACTTTCCTTTGACACGGAATGAGACGTCAAAAGAAACTTAAAAACATATCAAGTTATTTAGAAAACTAATTTTATACAAAATGAGATTTGCCTTTTCAACGGCCAATGCCACAAAGTGCGCTCACGGTTTTCATATCAAACAAACTCATTACGGCGCGCGAGTATTAAACTGTGTGTTACTGTATAAAATAACTAGTTATCTTAATATGATGAATCTTGTATGTCCTCGCTCTGGTAACGAGGTAAAGCGCAGCGTTCGGTTCCGCCACTCGACTCTCAATACCTCTGGAATTCAGCGGAAATTGGGGAGCGGGAGCTTGTTGTTGTTACATACGGGATATGGCATGAAAGCTACAGGATTTGAACCCGTGCCTATGGAAGCCGATTTGAAATTAGTTTTATGAGAACATATGGCTCAGTGACCAACTACTTGGATACATTCCAAGAGACGCGGATTCGAATATGTCTGTGCTCAATTTTTTATACTTTTTCTAAAAAAAATAGTTTTTTTTCCTAAGTGTGGAATAACACTTTAAAAAATGTTAAAAATCTTCTATTTACTCCAGCATCCCTTTAGACGCGGATTGCGCCAATTACTGTCTGCGGCTCTCTAAATAAATAGTGAAAGGATATTTTAACAAGATATAAGAACGAAATCGTGTTGTTTAATTAATTTTGTGGTAATGTTGCACAGATTTTCTAGAGTATTTTGAACCGTTTGTCTGAAATAAGTAGTATTTTGATTTGAAAGAACTTTTTGTTTTAAAAATGAATTTCGGAATAGTTGTCTTTATTCAGAATTGTAAACTGTATAATATTAACATTTTTTTATGCTGAAAATTGAGATATTAGCCTGGCAGAGCATGATGATTGAACCTTCACCTTTCAATTCCTTTTGGCACAACTTAAGCAATTTTTCAATTAATAGTACTGTGTAAATACGGAGTATGCATGATACGCAGTACTTAAAGGAAATTTTGTATGTAATATATTTAATTTTATCAAAAAGTAAAAGATCGCTTAAACATTTTGTTTGAATTTATAAGAAGCTTTTATTTTCATTCACATAATATTAGTACAGAAATTTAAAAATTATCCAACACATCATCATTTTTCGCCGTCAGATTGCATCTGAAGATTTCATATTTTACCAAATAAATGAATACCTCTCATACTGCCGCAGCTCTGTCGTGTGATTTATCGTGGATTAATTTGAATAAAAAAATGGTTTTTTCTTAATATTCATATTGTATACCGCACATAGCAGTTTAGGTGGACGGAACGAAACCAAGCGTTGAGACACTCCGTTCCCCACTTTACGCCAAATTTTGATGATTTTGCGTGTAAATTCTACGCTGCGCTTTCCCTCATCACCAGGGCGCCGAAATAAAACTATGTATGAAATTATGTAATTTCCCTGAGTGAGAATCGAATTCACTACCTGACGCATTTATAGTCGCTTGCGCCACGACTTGAATCCAGGTGTTTAAATTTTTTATGTTGATTTCTAATAATAAACTTAATTTTTAAAAATGATTTCTTGGGGCTACTTTTATAATGATTCACACAAACGCAAAACTCATCTAAAGCCTCGTGAACTGTACGTACGAGTATATACATGTATAAATACGTATAAAATGAATTTTAATATAAAATGAATTTAAATAAGGCACTATTACCTTAAACATAGTTAGAAGTAAAGCTCGAACGCTATAAATCATGACATTTTTTGTTTTCTATTCACAAAATTCGACATGGAAACACTTTTTATATACGAGAGCGAGTCTCAAAATAAATAGGTGGCAACATTATTCGCTCTAACGACGCGGAAGACAAATTTCCACGTATACCTTTACATTGGGGCCGAGACGAAAAGATGGAGTGCGTGGTTGTAGCGAGTTATGCACGGCTGTGAGATATTCCGTAGGGGCCATTGATGGTGGTACTGTACAGATATCGATAGTTTACTTTGTTTTCGGATAATATCTTAAAATATTTTATTAAAATTTAATATTTAACGTTTTTTTAGCATTTTTTGGGTTAGCAAAGAGAAGAGATCAATCGCACTCACCTATAGGCACATTGAAGTTGGTAACGATGCTTTATTCATTATTGAACTTGGCTCCCATTACCTTTTGAATGTTTTTGATGCAATAAAAACATTACGTGCTAAGGTTTTCAACGCCGTAATTTCACTGATTAGACTGGCCAGTGGGAGTGAAAAAAATATATTTAATAAATTATTTTACATATTTTTTTCCGAATTTACTTGAGCCTACAATTATCGTGTTTAGTCAGGCACGTCCCAAGGCACCTTAATAGTGCTTAAAAATAAATTCATATAAAATGGAGGAATAATACCTAAACTACTCGTACTCTGCCTATAGTCCCCCCATTATGACTCCACTTTCTACCGAATTCTAGGGTTATTGCGGAACGGAACTCAACGCGCAATTTTTGTATATATATATTATATAATTCAATAAAACTATCAAATAAAAAAATACTATCGATGGAACACCACTAGTACATACATACACACACATACATATGTCCATAATCTAATAAGTTGTACGAATATTGACGTGGAGATTTGTGGCGGTTTTTTGTTACTGTACAATTGATATCTCGATAGTCGATACTATATCGAATACGATACGTGTATGTATGTATTATGTCGTTCTTTATAAACATGATTTAGGGTATTATGTTACGCATATATTTTAGAATATCTCTACAATATATGCGCAACATATATTGTAGAGATATTCGCTACTCCCTTGAGTGTAAAGACACTTCATTTCCCACACTCCATTTGATATTCGAGACATTACGAGTGTTGAGTAGCGGAACACAATACCGTGCTTTGTTCTCTTACCAAAACGTAGACGCTCTACCGCAATGGCATTTTAAAATATGTGTTTCAACAAATCTCGATATTGTTTGAAAAGTAAGGAAACAGAGTATCTCGACACTCGGTTTCCTGCCTACTCTGTTATGTGCGAAAGATCTCTTAATATTTTAGATTAATTAAATTAAATCAGCTTCACGCTGTATCCCGCACACAGCAGGGTAGGCAGA
>DWAN01001869.1:0-16510 GCA_018230445.1 Heliconius hewitsoni
ATATATATATATATATATATATATATATATATATATATATATATATATTTATTGATGTTAATGCAATTTATTTTTATTTTTTATTATCCTGATTTCAGATTTGTCATCTGCGCCGAATAATCTGGCAGTGTAATAAACACATTTGTAGAGAGATAAATATCAAAAGTTATAAAAATATCCTAACTATTATCAAGGATTGCGTACGTGTCGCAAGAATGCTTTTTTATTGTTTTTAGCTTCAAGCTATATCACGCAACAGCAATAAAGGCAAAAGGAACCTAGTGTCAAGACACTTTCTTCTCCATTTTCTGCCGACTTCTGGAGACATTGCGTGTTGAGTCACATGCTTGTGCCCCTGCGCTACGACTGGTCTCATATTCTTCATATTTAAAATACAAACAAAACGATAAAATTCTAAATTTTCTTTGCTTACCAAAGATAATGTCATTATTTTATTCAAACATACTATTTAAAAGTAACACTGATTTTATATGCATATAAAGGATATCCTTAAAAATGGATTTCATTCAATGATAAAGCGTCTATTAACATACGTTGTGAACGAAAATTAAATAATACAAATAAATATTATTTAGAATACACCTAACAAAACGTAATAAATACTTGTAATCATATAATAAGAATATAATTTATTAGTTTTTTGCTATCCTTACAAGATGTAGGATCAAACGCAGGAAGGGGCGGTTCGTTTCGGACCAGTTTGGCCCGCCACGGCCACGGCTCACCACTCGATCACCTCGCGAGTCGCGCACCTCTACATTCTACATTCATGCTTTTTAGCCATGCTATTGAAAATAACTAAAATTACTATTACTTGGAAGTAATAAGCTTTTGTTTGTTTTTTACTTTTTTTATAGATATTCGAAAAAAAAATGGTAAAATCTTAGTTAAAAAAAAGTTAAAAAGTTTTGGTAATATTTAATTTCAATAACTCTATTTACCTGACTGACAAAAAATATTCACTCGTATTAGAACATGGTTTTAATACGACGATATCAGCTCATTCCCCACCAGCCATAAAAAAGTAAATATAATTTAAAAGTAATTAACATTTGGTTCTCAAGCCATACTAAACGTCGTAAACTGTCGTACACATGCTACGCGGTCTCATCAACGTCACAAGTGAAAACGAAACGCCTTTACGTATTCAAAATACAAAAAAATATATAAAAAAAAACTAAAAGCGTAGGAAAGGGGAGCTGCATTCCCAGCGATCGCTAGCGACTACGTCACACGAACGTTATAATTTAAAAAGGGTTAAGACAAAAAACTTTTAATTCGAAGTGACAACCCCATATGTGGAGCCATCCGGCCGAAGATACAAGATTTAAAGCCGAGCAACGTCATTAAAACATCGCTGTCAAGTAAAGGAATCATTTGGACTCGCGTTTCCTCCCGTATTATTTATCCGAGAGATTATAAACAGATGTTATTCGGCTATAAATCTTTGTCTCATGGCACATGAAAAGACGTACGGTAATGTACTGAAGATTTCTGCGTCGGTTTCGCTATGGATAATACATAATGTGAATTTACGCGAAATGCTATGTAAAGATTAAATTATTATAATTTTTCGGATTTTAATTCTACTAGAGACTCAAGCGCGGCTTCACTCGCAAAGACTTATTATTATATTAAATTATACAATATCATTATATAAATTATAGCCTATGGTTTATTCTAGTGTATTAGCTATATCACTGTAAAGTTTCATATTAATCCATTAAATAGTTTTTGGAGCAAACATCAAATATCACAAACTTACACAATTATAATATTAGTACTAGTAAATAACACTAATATTGCCGATTTAAATAAAAAATAATAACCGTAGCAAGTCATATCACAATATATTTATCATATTCTTTCCATAATGACTTTATAAAACAAAAACTTAATTTCAAAGCTTAAAATACTGTATCGAATAAAAATAAATCGCAAGCGCAACCAATACTTACGAGTACAAAGACTAAACGTTGGTAAACTAATTGGATATTTTATACCGAGGAGTTAGGTCACGATCAACTCGAATCGAGATATCGACTTATCGATATCGACTGTGATAACTATAGTAGCCTTAGTAGCGCGATCTTATCAGCCTTTAACCCATCGTGGTTATTAACGATAGACGGACGCGACAGTCGATAGCTTTTTTTGTAATGGTCGTTCGTAATTCAAAAAGTTGCTTTGTTTATGTTATATTTTTGTTATAATGAGGTAATTTAGGATGTGGTGGATGTTAGAAAAGAATATTTTCTTTTATGCAATATACATTATTTTATATGGAGTTGCTTATTGTGAAATATACATATATATTATGTATGTGTACTTGATTCAAAAATTAATGCCTATAAAATACTCCTTTAATCATGTCTGTCTGTATGCAATGACTATAGCTTTCAATTTCAAGATAACACTAGAAAAGTTTTCCCACTATTAACAAAAAAATAATGCATTACTTTTGTAAACTGATAAACCTAATTACAATTTAAAACAGTAGAAAAATCTCATAAGCATAATTTATATTCTCAGAAAGCATTTGAATGAGAAAACAGACGTTACAATGTTCTTATTCTTCCAGATATGGGAATTTACATAATATTTCAAATTTAATCGAGTAACAACGCGGTAGCGTCAACACGATAACGGCCGGACTACTAGCAGTCTCACATTTGCATTCTCCTTTGGAGGGAAAAAGAAAATGTTCACGGCGTTTTTATATGATCTCGATCTATTGAGAAAGTAAATCATTAGAAATTACAGGTCTTTTTTTTCATAGAAATTTCTGCAGTTTATATATTTTTAATCTATTTCCGTACCATTATCTCTCAATGTTTTAGTACTGGTTTTAAATGATGTTCATTGTGAAATTGTAATCTTCAGAACCACACATTTTTTTTACTTAGTTTCCAAAGTCAACGGGTATATCATAAAGCGATGTAACCATCAACATGTCTCATACGGTAAAGAATATGGCATTTTATTAAATTCCTACTTATTTGGCAGCGAGTGTTGCAGCCGCGCGGCACGCGACGTTACGACGACTGCACGCTACAGTCGCGATACTCTGCCGATTTATAACAGCTTTCTTTTGATTTACCACCCCTAACCGCCGTACCCTGTACGTCAACTGTATCCCGAATATTTTGCCAAATTTACTTGTCTACTCGTTTTAACTGTATGTTTTTCATTATTTCCAGACACGACAGCGCCGTACGTGCTATATAAAGATGGAGTGGAGCGCGCTCCGCCTGGCACGCAATGGGGTGGCGCAGTGTTGGACGGAGGCTACCAGGCCATGCAGCACCAGAGCCCTGGCGGGCCCTCCCCACAGCCGGAGCCCCAGCTCGCCTCCCCCGCCCCGTCCCCGTACCCGCCTGCCCCGCCCCCTCCCGACCAGTCCGCAGACGAGGCCGCCCAACAGCTCGCGCAGCAACAAGCGCAACAACAGGCGCAGCAACAACAAGCGCAACAACAACAAACTTCTCCCGAACACTTGCAAGTGGACCAGCAGCTCCAAAACCAAACACAACCTCCAACACAAGATCATCTCGACAGAACTCCATGCTTTGTTCCGCAACCGGACTTACAACAACAATATGCAACTCCTTACTTCAAAGAAACAAGACCAGCGAGTCACATGCTAGGAACGGGTGGCTTTCCATTGCATTATTTGAAACAAAACGGTGGTGTGCTATCACTAGAAGGTCCTTTGGACCAGTATGCGACACCAGACTTGCGTCACTTACCAGATATAGTGCAAGCTGAGCCTCCCAAACCTCGGAAACACAACCCGAATTCAGAACTGCGCCTGTTCAAATGCCTAACCTGTGGCAAAGACTTCAAGCAGAAATCAACGTTACTCCAGCACGAGCGGATCCACACGGACTCGCGGCCATACGGGTGTCCGGAGTGCGGCAAGCGGTTCCGCCAGCAGTCCCATCTGACGCAGCACCTACGCATCCACGCGAACGAGAAACCGTACGCGTGTGTGTACTGCCCGCGCTCGTTCCGGCAGCGCGCCATCCTCAACCAGCACCTCCGCATCCATTCCGGTGAGAAGCCATATACGTGCGGCGAGTGCGGCAAACATTTCCGCCAGAAGGCCATCCTGAACCAGCACGTCCGCACACACCAAGGCGAGCGCTATTCACAACTATATGCCCCGCCCCGGTCCCCGCGCGCGGCGCCGGCGCTGGTCATACACAGTAACGGCGCCGCGCGCGCCTCCACCCGCCCCCCACACGTTCGGTTCGCATCCATTGGCCTTCCTATCAAACAAATTCTCGGTCCCCTCGTCGCCCACTTAGCGATGGGTGTTCGCGAGAACCGATCGCCGGACGCTCCCGTAACCGTCCTAAGTTCGATTAACCCACTCGTCGATTATTTTGCGGACGAATCGGACACGTAACTTACCAAAATGTTCAATTTTTACAGACGTATCTCCGCATCTTATCTTCAAGAACGGGACAACGCCTACACTGTGGCCGCAAGATGTTCCGTTTCCACCGGATGAGAACAAAGAAGAGGTGCAGTCTACCTTCGGCGACACCGATGGGCAGAACGGCGAGCAGCGAGGATCATGTTTTTCACCGGGCGATACCGCACAATACCCAGCTTACTTCAAAGATACGAAAGGTCTCAACCACGCAGTCTTTGGTTCAGGGCTGTCACTTCAATACATTAAAGGAGGAAAATTACCCGATGTGCTCGGTGGTCGTGCAATGCCTTTGTACGTTCGTTGCCCTATCTGCCAAAAAGAATTCAAGCAGAAGTCAACACTTCTACAGCACGGGTGCATACACATAGAGTCGCGGCCGTACCCTTGTCCGGAGTGCGGCAAGCGTTTCCGCCAGCAGTCACACTTAACTCAGCACTTGCGCATTCACACAAACGAAAAGCCATACGGATGCGTATATTGCCCTCGATTTTTCCGACAACGGACGATACTCAACCAGCACCTGCGCATCCACACGGGCGAGAAGCCGTACAAGTGCACGCAGTGCGGCAAGGACTTCCGGCAGAAGGCCATCCTCGACCAGCACACGCGCACGCACCAGGGCGACCGGCCCTTCTGCTGCCCCATGCCCAACTGCCGGCGCCGCTTCGCCACCGAGCCCGAGGTGAAGAAGCACATCGACAACCACATGAACCCGCACGCCGCCAAGACGCGGCGCGACTCCAAGACGCCGCGGCCGCTGCCGCCCGCCGCCGTGGTGAAGCCCGAGCTGTACTTCCCGCAGTGCTACGCGCCGCCCTTCCAGCAGTTCGCGGCGCCCGCGGAGTTCAAGCCCGCGGTGGGCGGCGGCGTGGCGTGCCTGCCGGCGCAGTGACCCGCGCCGCCGCGGTGGCCGCCGCCCCCGCACGCGCCCGCGCACGCGCACGCGCCGCCCCACGACCTCTACGTCTCCGACCGCCTCTACAACTAGGGGGAGTGCTAATATATTTGTCAATAGCTTGATAACGTTTCGATTTAAAACAGGTGGTATTTGAAAAACTTTTCTCAAAAGCGTTTAGTAAAATGTTATCAAGACGAATGTTTGTGTGAAAATTTATAGTCATCAATACAGTCACTCACCTCTAGTGATAGAACAAAAGAAAATTCTGTAATTTGATGCAAAACTGTCGTTATCTTAATCTTACTGTTAGTAAATCTTTGTCGAACGAATTTACTTTAGTGTGTATGTGTACAGATGTAAGAATAACACTTAAACACCACCCGTCATCGAGCTATAAAAACTTAAATTAAAATGGACAGTTTTGCATTCAGTCAACCATTATCATTTTAAAAAAGGTCGTTAGATCTTAAAAGTAAAAAGGCGCGTGCGTCAAATCCGGGTGCGGATGTTGAGTATACGACTCGTTAGCTCGAGCTTTTGCAATCAAAAAGTAATTGATAATCGGATCGCTGTACAACACGCTTCGATCTGTAAATAACTAAATACTCTATTGAAGGTCTGTCGCGAAGTGGAGTATGTGCACCGTACATAGTGTTACCGTTCAAAAAAGCGAGTATAGATAGCATTTTTGCCCCGTAATATTAAGTTACCACGTAAGAGTTAGGTTTCTCGGTGATTCTGTCGGTGCGCTCGTCGATACACAAGCGGCTCCGGACAGAGAGAAGAGAATAGGTTTAAAACTCTTCGTTGAAATATAAAGAAATAAGATTTGCTCTTTTACCACATTACAACTGTATTTCGCGATGAATGCTTTCGGTACGTTGTTGTGCCTATTTATAATAAATATATACAATATTTTTTAGATATTATGTTAACTTTATTTAGGAGTGTTAGGATATAAATCTGGCAGATTTAGAATGAGGAAAATCATAAACAATGCTCAAAATTCTTTTAAGTTTAATTATAGTTGTTGTCGCGTGAAAATTAGGCCAAAAATAAAATTTTCTTGCCGAAAAATATAAAAATTAGGATTCAAAGGAGAAGCAAGAATGCAGACCAAAAACATAGGTTACCTTTTGCCATCCATACATATTTTGTTTATTAGTACTTACAAATCCTCTGTATTCTATTACTTTTGATGAATAAATTTCATCAAAAGTAGACGAGGCGTTATATACATATATGTACGTGTCGTTACATTGCAGGTGCCAAATAACGTAATTTTGATTTAACTCCGTCAGCATATGTCACTAGGCCTAGTTTAGGTTGTTACCAGTTTTTTCAACGATATGACATTTGAGATGCATTTACGTGAAGGAGGAAAGGGTCAGACTGAGAAAGGACTGTGATAGCTAGATAAGTTAGGCGTCTATTTCGCTCACTTAGCATATAAAATTTCGTGTATCGTGACGAAATGTGATTGTGAATCCTTTTGGAGTCGAGTGAATGTTTTGAATTTGAAATTATTGTTTACGTTCGTTTTAAATTTTTGTTTTAAATGTCGACTCAATTCGCCAAACTTTGTTAACGTTTATGTTCCTAATGTAATTGAAATGATGCATTTGTTTAGGGCCGGCCGTGCGCACGCGCAGGTCGCGCCGCTCGACTGATTCGATAAAGTTATCGCAAGAGTGAGATTAGCGAATTTTACCAGTTTAGGTAACGTGTGTGATGTCGCAAAGTGCTTTTTGAAGTAGAAATCGGAGGGAGGGTATGCCAGAGAAGGTTTTTACTTAATTTTAGCTTAGTCTATCGTCTTTCGAATTACCAAGCAATTCGACCATTCATCGCGAAATAAACTTAATATTTAGGAAGAATAAAGATATATATGAATTTGTGTGTCCGGCGGAGTGTTCTGGAACCGAACGAAGCCTCGGTCATGTCGTCCACAATAGATACAGATAGACTAGAACTCCACATTTATTTCATTACATATGACAGTATAATATAAGTTTTCAACAAAGTGATATATGAAATATATCAAGTTTGTTATCACATTCGCCGTTGTTAAAGCGCTCTTACGAGTCTCAGTGACTATAAACTGAATGCAGTGACGGAACACTCCGGCGGAGTTTTTAACGTTTTATCATCTCTGTTTGTATGTATAGACGACTTATATAGCTTATTTTATGATATTATTGTGATGGTTTCGTTTTCCTACCGCATAAGGAATGTTACGTATTAACTAGTAGAGTTATAGAGTGCAAGTGGATTCTTGATGTCACAACACTTGGATGCAGTTCTTATGATTTGTCGCTCGTCCGAGTGATCTATGCAATATTATTTTAAGTGGATTCTGTGAAATTACGACAAATTATCGCTCATTGGACAGTTATGAAAAATTGTATACTCCACAGTTTTGAGTGCCAAATAGCAAACTGAAAATACTAATAACTTCAAGTGAGATTAATTAACTTCGATATTCAAAATTTGGTCTCAAAACTGAAGGGTAAATCCGTCACTTTTATGTTTCTGATTAATTTTCCTATCAAACTTTTGGAGGTTTACAATGAAAAAAACAAAACACCATTTCGAAGAAAATTTGATACAGTTATCTTCCGTGACTAGAATTTTCCACAGTATATTGATATGTGATCCTCCTAAGGGTCCGTGTACCGCTCCCGAGGTTTTACAATACAATAGACTAGGATCCGTTTTCTAAGGTAAATTTTCTTGTCTGACTGCGCTCACCCAGTGACCGACGGAGACGGAACCAATATAATGAGATGCACTATTTACTAATCTATGAACAGGTGATGTTGACAGCTCCGACGGTCACTACCGCCAATTACGGGCGCGGTCGGACGAAACAAATTTAACCTTTATGATATATTTTAATTATACCTACCACAATACAGCAGCCTTAACAATAATAGCTATAAGTATTTTTATACAGTTAATATTTTTGTTATGACCGACCGACGGGAGCGGCGCTCGGGGCCGTAGCAAGTTTGAATACAAACATACAATACAGTGCCATAGCCGTGAAATAACCTCAAATTTATACTTATTAGATTTTTATACCGATACAAATGGATTTAATTTTTAAATATAAACAAAAGTGATTAAGTATACAGAGATTAAAGATGATATTTTATACATTTATTACAAACAATATTATTAAATGTGGAATAGACTTAAATTATAGTGTATGCGACCGAAGCGGAGTCACGAGAGCGGGCCACGGCGGGAGTGGTGGGAAATTGATGCTCACATATTATTGCCAACAATTTTCCACGACTGCCCTATTTGTGTCTCAGTGACAGTAAATTAGGATGCATCGGTCAATGTATCTAGCGACGTTCATTTTTCAGCGTGGTTATTGTACATACATATCACAACAGGCAGTGGTTTGCAATCGACGTGGAATGTTTTAACCTTTTAGGCCAGAATAAGTGATTATATGAATAATGAATATAGAGGCGCGTCTCTACCCGCATCAAGACCCCGATAGGTTCCGTTGTTCTCCCATTGCTCACTGTTTCGTTAAGTTTTGCTCAATTACTCGTGTATACCTATTTGTGTAAACCTACCGTTATACGTTTTAGTTTACGTCATTTTCTTATGTATCATTTAATTGTTTTTTTTTGTATAAACTTCTAATAGAGAGCACGGTTTTGCTTTTCTTATAATACCTATATTAATACTTGTTAAGAGCTTCAATTATTGTTGTCAGTGACAGTCTTATTCTGCAGTTCAATCCGAATGTACAGACGTACATACACATGTTGGTACTAAGCCCCTTTCTGGGTGCAGGGTACGTTCGAGAAAATAACATTTAGCTATTATATCAGACATTATACTTGCCGTCCGATTTTTTGTCGAGAGCTCGATCGTTCTTCATTTGCTTTAAATTTAGCTTATCTTGTATGACGCTGCAGCCGTCTCCACTGACATTTACGTAGTTAGGTTCGTACCATGTTCCTAGCCTCTAAATACGTAATATTTATTTTTATCACCATTTGCCGTTCGAAAGGCGTTCGAAATGAATTATTGCGTTTCTATTATATTGTACTTTTCCCTCTGCTGCGATGTTTTTTTTTTGTAAAATGGAATCAAATTCCGTTGAGCGTTTACGATAAATGCTTGTAAATGTATCTTTTATGTGTAGTCGCGTGACACCCGCTTGTGTAATTATGTTTAAGTTGTTACAAATAAAAGGAGAGAATAAGATTGCATTGTAAAAATATACTTTGCATAAATACTTATTATATAAACAAGAACGTCAATTGTATCAAATACAATGTAAAAGTAAACTTAACCAGTGCTAAGCTTAAATAATTTAGTTAAGATAGAAACGCATTTGTAGCGAAATATTTTTGTCAAACTAGTTGGCTACCATCTAAACGGAACGGCGCCTAGTTTCGGAGAAATTAGGGCGCGTGCAAAATTATAAAATAAAAAATTCTTACATTTTTCTGGAATAATATAAAAATATTTGGCTGATAATTGTATTATGGCACGTGGTAGTCGGCTAGTTCAAATCAATTCAAAATAATAAGCATTTATTAGTGATCTCAGGCGTTAAAAATCTTTTACATATTATAAGACATTTTGGCATTTAAAATTAAGAATGTGTTTCTAACAGTTGGTAGCTTTTATTTTATAATGTACTGTTTTATGTAATACGGCCATATACGACAGGTCCCGTGCATGAAGGTACACCGCACTGACAGCCAGACAGGTTGATCGATCAGGTGATCAATGTAAAACCAATCAGTTATATATTTCATATATATATATCTATATATTTATATTTATTATTTACACGTCGACGCCTCCGAGCAATGAGCCCGTAAATGCCTATCTGGAAAACCCAAAAATAAGTAAGTGTTTAATAAAATATCTACTAAAATTGAAAAAATAGCGCGTAAAATTCAAAAAATCTTTGTGCGTTTTTTGATTAGGCTAATATTGACTTATTGCTCGAGGACGTCACTTTATTTACACATAACTATACATACAAATTCAATTCACAACCATTATAACACGATATATATATATAATACATATAACTTATTTACTTTTACCATAATGCATACATAAGAATATTCTATTTTGTGAATTTTAATTATCGACATGGCGGTACAATTGAGTCACAACACATCAAACACATATTATAAATGTAATTTTAAATTATTCATCATATATTATATACATAATATTACCGAAACAACCACGCGTAGTGTAAACGGAAAGTTATGTTGATAGTTGGCTACGAATTATTTAAACGTCTTCCATTTTATAGTAGTTTTTATGTACAGCGTTGTGATCTGTTTCGCTTTGAGTTTTTCGCTCTCCGCTCTCCGGTGTCCGGCCAGCGCGGGTGGGGGAAGTAGAGGCATTGTGCAATATGTGTACTTTTATTTCCAAGTTATATTGTGTATCGTGTATATTATTTGGGTACTGGAATAATTGGTAGCCAACAAGGATGGCCATGAGACATCAGGCATCAGGTATAGGTTAGGAGGTGCAAGCGCATCAGTACACTGCCACACTCGCCAACCGCTGTCACATATATTATTAAAAAAAATAATTAATTTTTATCACAATAGAAACTTGTTGAAACAGTTCCACGATAAAATAAGAGTTGTTGAATTTTTTATAAAAGATGAAACATATTAGATATATGATCTTGTAGTCTGGATTGAGTTTTTTTACAGATTTTATTAGAACGCGCCCGACGGCCGCGTCGCCCATTTGGCTTATTTTTGCTACAATACTTATTTACTACAGAATGTTTACTTATACCGAATAGTACAATAGATATACACGTTTTACAAACTATACAATACATTTTATACAATAAAGCCGTGATATATGAAAGATTTCTTTTTATAAAAAGCGTAATGGGCGGCGGGAGCTTCGGCGATATATGGTTTCCGTGAAATGGGTGCTGTTATATTATTGTACATATTTATTGTAATATACGACAATAGACTGGTAATTTTACAATGTTGTTAGGTTTCTACAGATGTATCCGCGGGGCTGGCGGGGGCTGGTTGGGGCTGGCGGGGGCCAGCCTGCGCCACAGAGCCTCATTGTCTTCCATTCGTAGTTTATTATATACAACTCTATATACACGTTCCGTTCCGTTATTTTACATAGCCCGTACATGTTACATAGATCAGTCAGTAGTGTCAGTAGTGTCAGTGCACAGTGCCGTTTGAGTTCGACGTCGCTGTGGCCTAAGCCGGCCTTCGCCAGCCCGTTCACATGTTACAATAGAGTATATTTTCTTACAAGCGAAACACCGAAATAGACTATATGAAATTGATTTGAGACAATCCCAGAATACAAGATCGAACTTTTTACACACAACAGTTCAAAACAGATTAAGAGTTCTTTTGTTTGTCCATAGATTGTGTTGGTTAAACAGTTGGTTGCGACATGGTCACAAAGATCCAGGCGATAAAAATTTTAACGTTGGCATATTTTAAAAAGTTAAAAATAAAATTGTAAATATTTTTCTAGTTCTTCCAAAACGATATCAGTATTAAATACAAAATTAACTTTGGTTAGATCAAAAATGTACGTGTGATCTATAGGGAATTTTGCATTAGACCTTCTCGGTGTAATTTTTATAATAGTTATATTTTTTAATTATATTATTATTATTATTTTTCATTTAGATATATGTTTTTAATTGAATTGTAACGATCTTGCCTAGATTTGCATTTATGTTAGTTACGTATTATGCGTTTGAAGTTGATACCATCGTATTTATGTATATTATTATTGTATTAAGGGTTTTGTTTGTTTTTTTTGTCATTAATAGAAGTAAAATGTTGTAAAAAGTAAGCTCGTTGTATTTTATCAAATAAACACTTTTTAGTCCAACTGAAGCAATATAAGACAGTTTTATTTACCTACTTCCCACATTCAAATAAATAAATCTATTTAAATTAATATCTTAATTAAAAGTAAATATACTTGAAAATTAATCTATATATAATATATGTTTTTTTTTTTTTTGCATCTCTCACATACGAAGCAGGTCAAAAGTATACTTATTAGTACCTACACGTATCCATAAACATTTGAATGTAGCGGTTTGAATCACCTCCTGGAAAATACTCAAATACCTACTATTTATAAAAAAAATTGGTTAAGTTAAGCGACACAAAATATGACTGTAAAGCTGACTGGTTGTTGGTTCGATCCCCACTCGAGGAGATGAAATATTTACTTAAATTTATGTTTAAATTTCTCCGCTCTGGTGTCGAGGAAAACTGCGGCGTTGAGTTCTGCCACTCGGCAGAAAGTAGGGAACGGAGTGCCTTATGGCACAAGGTTCCCTATGCCTACCCTGCTGTGTGCGGGATACAACGTGAAGCTGATATAAAAAAAGTTACGATACTAATAAAAAAAATGTTGTTTCTAAATAAGTATTGTTCTTTTCACTTTTCCTCGCTAAACAACTATTTAAAAAGGTCAAAAGAACTTAATGAAAATCAAAAGTCTAAATAATCTTAACGCAATTACTTAGTTATATATTGGTATATAGATATTTTGGACAAAAAATACAAAAAATCTGTGAGAAATCAAAAAAAGCATGGAACGCAAAGCTTTCCAGAGCAGTAGTCCACTGCACTATGATAGACCAACGATATTGAAGAAACCATTTACATTTAATATTGAGTTTTATTCAGTTCATCTTTACATAGAATATACTTAAAAGTTAATATTATATACAGTATTTATTTTTATATTCATCAAATTTTAAGAGAAAAGGAAGAAAATTATTTGAAGCACCCAACTATTTTAGCTGTGCTGTATATAAACAAAACGTAGTGTTAAAACACTGTAGTCACGGTTTTTCAGACATTGCAGGTTACGCTGAATCCCGCACACAGCAGGGTAGGCAGGCAATTATAAAAATAAGTGAACCAAATGTGAATATACAGTAAAATAAGACTTACGCCCTTTATACTAAA
Organism: Heliconius hewitsoni; assembly: GCA_018230445.1. Taxonomy (NCBI): domain Eukaryota; kingdom Metazoa; phylum Arthropoda; class Insecta; order Lepidoptera; family Nymphalidae; genus Heliconius; species Heliconius hewitsoni. The sequence continues at coordinate 13,358 of DWAN01001869.1, forward strand.
ATAGCTATTTCTGAAAATGAAAATAATTAAGAATTGCGTTCTAAGTTCTCCCGTATCTATAACATTTGTTATCGCTTTCGACTAAACTCTCTCTCTTTTAGATTCATGGTATTAGTACAGATAACCAAATACATAGTTGTTTACTTACCAAAATAAAGCTTTTCTGATGTACTTACTAACGACACTAGTACAGGTTCAGAATAAAAAATATTAAAAAAAAAACTAACGTACAAATAAATTAAAAAAAACAAAAAAAGTTCAATAATAACATTTATTAATACCAACTATTCACCTCGTTTCAAGAGTTTATTAATACTCTCTTTATTCTTATATATACAAATATCCATAAAAGTCAAAGCTAGAAGCAAGCACTGTCCCAACATATCTTTCTTTAGTTCCGTCAGATTTCTATATTCATTTACGAGGTTTTCGGGAACAAATACATGACTATTAGATTTTCTAGAAGAAGCTTCCCGAAGGATGTCGTCTACCGTTTGATCTGTAGACACTCGTTCATTGCCAACCAAAGTGCCGTATAACCTTAAAAAAAATATGGAAAATTAAAAACCACAATTATAAGCACAATAGAATATTTTTATGATGAATAAATTTTTAAGCAATGTAATATTAGTTTGAACACAATGGGTGTGGGTTCGATACCTACTCTACCTAAGTCCGCTTTATCACCGCAAAACACAATAGATTATCTAATGCAGAAATACAAATTATAAATACATATTAAAACAAAAATAAAAATATCATCATCATTCTTACTAACTGTCACGTTAAATGTTTAAAATATTATTTTATATCTATGGTGTCCGCTTAGAGCAAATTAGATAAAAAATCGCCTTATTAGTAAAGATCCTTAAAATTATTATGATAAAATTATTCAACATTAGTTGAACGATTATTGAAAACGACATCTAGTTGTAGATATTTAATATTTTTATTTCTTCTCACTTGTCGTCGAGGCAAATGAAAGAGTTAATTTGCGCCATTTAACACGCAATGTCTTAACGCCTGGTTCCCAGGTTTCCTTTGCCTACCCCGCTATGTGCGGGATACTGCGTGAAGACAAAAAATATATATATTATATGTAAGAGCTCAAATTTATAGATTAGTAGCGCCATCTAGCGTTCATAGAAATCAAATAATTTACAATAGTGGAATAAACAATTTAATGACAACTCGTTTAGTTTCATGCTGTATCCCACATATAGTAGAGACAGAGGGAACATAGTGTTAAGTTACTCCACTACACTTCTCTCTATCAAATGTTCAAACATTGCGTTTGGAGTGACGGGACTTAACACCGCGCTTAGTCTGTAGCCCAGAGTGATGAAATAAAAAAAAATAAAAAATTAGCTTCACGCTATATCCCGCGCACAGCAGGGTAGGCAGAGGGAACCTAGTGTTAAGACACTCCGTTCCCCATAGTGTGTGTGTGTGATGAGTGATGAAATGAAAATATTAAGTTCGTTTTTCATGTCCCTGAATGGAAATCGGACCACAATGATCGTGTTTTATTACTGCGCCACGATAGTCTTAACTGTATTTATTCATTTTAATTGCGTAGTAGCCGGTAGATGGCGCCCATAATCTATCAATTATGAGCGCCATCTACTGTTCCCTGAAACAAAATAATATTCAATACGAGAAACAAATTAGCCTCTCAAATGAATTAGAGAGATTATTGAAATAGAAACCTAATACAAATAGCAAATGAACTTAGTAAGAGAGTGGTTGAGAAAACATATATATTCCAAAAATGAACGTTTCTAAGTAAGTTAACTCGCCACGATATAATCATAAATACCGTATATTTTCGACTTGTCGTGGTAGGTAAGGTAAGTCTAGGCCTACTATCAAGACACTGTTCTGTATTTTTTGCCTAAATTTAAGACATAATATGTTGAGTAGAGGAACTCAATTCCGCGCTTCGGACTGATGGATCCTTAGTTGAAGTTGTTCAACAAGTTCAAAACGTTAAAATTAGGCAGGCACTATTCCACTGCGCTGTTATGGCGTTAAATTTATGAAATGAAAGTTTATAATATATATTAAAATCAGCTTCACGTTGTATCCCGCACACAGCAGGGTAGGCAGAGTGAACCTAGTGCTAAGACACTCCGTTCCCCACTTTCCACCGAATTTTCCAAAATTCGGTGGAAAGTCTGCTAAGCTAAGCTGAGTTCTGCCACGCAACACGTAATGCCTCCAGGCATTACGTGTTGCGTGGCAGAACTCAGCTTAGCTTAGCCTCGACACCAGAGCGAACCAATGGAAATATAAATTTAAATAAATATTTCGTCTCCTTAAGTGAGGATCGAACCCACAACCAGTAGGTTTTACAGTCACATTTCGTGCCACTGCGCCACGACTGGCCTCAATAACATATATGAAGAAACAAAACAAAAAAGTTTACCTAAAGGGCAAGGCTGGACGTAGGAAATATACTCTCTGCTTTAGTTGATCACTTTGGGTGGAATCTTCATCAGAACTGCAATAATAAAAATTAAAAATCAATAAATAGAATAAAATTTGAAAATAAACATGCTTGTGCCCGAACAAGAGTCTGCAACAAGTGACTAATGCAACTTTATATATCAAAACATTAATATAACGTTATGTAATGTAGATCTATATATAGTGTGTTTATACTATATAGCCTTTCTCAAAGAATGACCATCTAATACAAAAATATTTTTTAGACCCCTTCCTGAGATTGACGCGTTCGAATAAACTGAATTTGTTTGCTATTTTATTTTTAAAAACATAGATTATAAAATTATCATTATGAAAAAAAGAATAATTCATATAAAACCGTATCGACTCACCCCATATCTCCTAAGCTATAATTCTTAGCATTCAACAAAGCCACCATCATGGCGACAAGTTGCGCTTTCTGCAGATTAATTCCTAATACTTTGGGATTGTTGGGATCGCTGCCCGTCGCCCTCAGGGTGGTCGCCTCAGCCTTCATCACGTATAGATCGGCGTTTGGCATTTTATTAGTTACGGTCCATGCCTGGAAATGTGTTAAATAGAGTTAAATTTGATAATATTTTATTGATTATTTGCCGTGTGATCCCGGCTTTGCCGTGTGATCCCGGCTTAGAATAGGATCATCCTGGTACTGGTGGTGTCGTA
>DWAN01001870.1:0-16509 GCA_018230445.1 Heliconius hewitsoni
TGAACCCACAACCAGTCGGTTTTACAGTCACACTTTGTGCCACTGCGCCAAGACTAAATAACATTATTTCTATTATTATTAATATAGAGTATTTTAAAATATTTTCTTATTCTCAATAAAGTTTTAAATGTATTTTAATACGTATTTTCATTTTTTTTACAGAGCGTCTTCTCCACTGGCTCAATTATACTCCACTTCTACAATGGAACACCATCACTTCGATCAATGTCTCATGATTCTTAACTCGCCTGGAAATCAAATATTGGCCAATCTGTCATCAGAGGACTATGAAAAGGTCGTCAAAGTGTTAGAGGACGCCATTTTGTCCACCGATTTGGCTGTATATTTTAGGTAAGATATCTTTATCATTTCATAAAATAGTAATTAATAAATTGATATCTTACAAATATTCATTTTATATAAAATATATTTTATTATTATGTGTGAATGTACACTAGTTATTACCAATTTTAGTTGAAAATAAATTATACTTTTTATAAGACGGATGGAGGATACTTTTTATAAGAGGCCAGTCGTAGCGAAGAGAAACAAACGTGTAACTGTAAACGTGACAAGTTGTGAGTTCGATTTCCACTCGAGAAAATGTGATATTTAATATTTTCATGTCCTGAACATACAATGCCTCCAGAACTTAGCGGAAATTGGGGAGCGGAAGTGTCTTAATGGAAGTGGAGGTCTTACCACTAGGCCCTCCGGCTCCCTCTGCTTTATATGCAATGTAGTGTAGTATACAGAGTGAAACAAAACATTTATTTTTTATCTGTGAAAAATTTAAGCTAATTAGAAAAAAATTGGACGGAATTCATAAGCGTGGTGTCAAATACTTATTTAGAAAACTTATAAAAATTTTAACGTAGCGGGACTCAAAACCCGCATCTATTGGAAACCGACCAGGCGCACTGACCACTAAGCCTTACGTTCTCGTGGTTTCAAGTTTTGTGGCTTATAGCATCGTTTTTTTCACTTACAGTTCACACCCTTGTACTCTGCGACTGACCTCAACATAACAGAGTTATGAAGTTTATGTGTTTTATTTTATTTTAAAAAATCATATTACCTATTAAACAGTAACTGTTACTTTCTTCACAGCAAACGCAACGCTTTCATCACACTAGTGGACACGGAGCGTGTCACCCCCACGTGGGGAACCTGCGACCATCGGCGAGGCCTCCTCCGCGCCATGCTCATGACGGCTTGTGATCTAGCAGCTATTACCAAGCCGTGGCCGGTGGAGCGACGTGTGGCCGCCCTGGTGGCGGGAGAGTTCTTCAGACAAGGGGATTTAGAGCGACAGAATCTTAATTTAACGCCTATTGTAAGTCGTGTTCAACAATTTAGAACAATTTATAAAAAAATAATGAAATGCTATTTGAGATCAGTAGTGGCGGAGGGGCACAAAATGTGACTGTACAATCGAATTGTTGTGGGTTTGATCCCCACTCAAGGAAATGAAATATTTACTTGCATTTATATTTTTATTTCTTCGCTCTGGTGTCGAGGCAAAGCGTGGCGTTGAGTTCCGCTACTCAACACGCAATGCCTCCAGAACTCGGCGGAAAATGGGGAACGCTAGTTTCCCTGTGCCTACCCTGCTGTGTGCGGGAAACAGAGTGAAGCTGATTTGATTTTTTTTATTTTATATTTATTAATACACATAATAATTGTAGCAATAAAAAAAATATTTGTGCACAAAATATATACCAAAAAAAAACATAAAAAATGCACAACATTTTAAAAAATTAAAGTGCAACATCAACATTCACTTTGGTAACACACCGAGTATTTTAATCCTTGACTAACTTACTCAATATATATTTATTATGACGGTAGTTATTATAAAAATATTAATAAAAAGAAGGTATACTTTGTATATAACAAGCAAAAAGAGTAAAAAAAACAAGATCTTACTACACGTTTTAGACAATCGTCATATGGCAAAATTGCAAATAAACAATTAGGAATGCAGATTGGCCTTGGGCTTTAGCCTTCTATAATACATGTAATCGTTATTTGTTATAGTTTTTTTTTAAAACAAAATATACTGCTAGTTTTACTTAAAAGGGAATGGTTCATATTTTAAATATATGTATATATCATAGCAGACATAAAAAAAATACATAAAAAATAATAAAAAACTCATATCAAAATACTAAATATATACTACTAAATATTTAAAACAGATAATTTTACCAAACTCACTAAATGTTTATTTGTTGTTATTTTCAGGACATTATGAATAGAGATAAAGAAGATCAGCTCCCTGCGATGCAAGTTAAATTCATCGATTCTATATGCCTTCCCATATATGAGGTAATTTTTCCTTCTTTCATGAAATAAACATTTTTAACTTTCTTTCTCGTCTTGTATTTTAAAATTTAAGCATAATAAGTTAGTTCTAAAAAAATATATAAATTTTAGACTAAGATAATTTTAATACTTTATTTATTTTAACACTTTTTGAGTTAAACCACATTATTAAATTTGTCGATAACTATAGACATAGACATTCGATTAGCATCCCTTTTCCCCATATTATTTATTTTTAATATTTAATTTTCTAACATTTTAAAATATAAGGCTAAATATGTACGTAATAATTTTTAAGTTGTTAATATTATAAACAATTTTTCACAGGCGTTCGCAGCGTTATCGCCGGCGCTACAATCAATGCTGGATCGAGTGAAAAGCAACCGCAACCACTGGATCGATCTCTCCAACAGCGACAAATACACCGATTATTCCCTAGAAAAAGAGAACACCGATAGAAATGATAAATCTAGCACCAGCTCCCACGTGGACGACACGGAAAATACCTACGAGGGGGACAGTAGCGGCGCTGTCAGTCTGTCCTCTGACAACTCCAAGTTTGACAACCTCGAGAACCCTGTTGTCGGTTTAGTGAACAACAATGCCCTGACACTACCGCGAGACCCTAAAATATGTCAGCTAAACGATTAGAAACGTCCAGAACCTCATTTAGACCAATAGTTAGATAAGTCACGCTTGTATATTGATCTGTTTTTTTTTCTATTACTATAGACGCCATGTTGAAATACCTGTCTTCCATTGCTATAAAATAAATCTTTGCTTTCAATTAAATACTTTACGCAATTTTTTTTATGTTTTTCTTATATAGGTCGGTATACAGTGTTTTTAATGTAGTTCTCGGTGGTTTTTTTTTTGTTTCGGTTATTTTATTACCTCATCGTTCCGTTGTGTCGCTGTTGGTCAGAAATGTGTGACAAATTTGAATTTGGAACGTTATTGATATGGTGAGATTGATATCATTGATCGTGTTTAGTTAATAACATTAATACCAATTATATTATTCCAAATTGAAAAAAAAAATAAAATTTTACATTTAAAAAAAAAAAAGAATAATTAAAAATGAATTAATTTTATTTCGACCAATAGATAGATAAGCTGTCATTTTGTATTTTAATAATCTGTTTGATTTTATATGACGTATATGTATCTGCGTGTGTGATATTTTATGTTTAGATTATAGTCGAATTTGAATTTTACGCGCGACCTTACATATAAACCGTCTAAGGCGAAGAGTGAGGTGGTACGAAGAATTTGTGTGTAATATCCGACTCACTTACCTCAGTCGTCTATTCCTACTGTAATATGAAAATATTCGTCTGCTAGTTTTGGTATCATTTATGATACTAGTATGTTTTTTTTTAGACTACGACACTTCGTATGACCGCATTAGAAACATCAGGGCCTAACTGTCGTGACATTGTCGTGTCGTGATAAATGACTAAGATACCAAAAATTCTTATATAGCATAGGTATTGTACTAAATTATTGTTTAAAATATCCAGAAAATGCAAGCTTTTAGTATTGTGATTGTTAATTAATTGCACCAGGATTTAATTTTTTAATTTTAGATAAATAAGATATCGACGTGTATTGGTATGTGGACAATAATCGTATGATTTTCGATTCGCACTTTACTTTGTAAATAATTAATAACAAAATTAACATATTTTTTTTATGATTTTGGTAAGTACTTATTTTTGAATAAAATAATTACAGTTTTTACGTGTTTACGTGTGCTCTAGGAACCACCGCCTCGCGATCACTGCAGTTAAACCATTCCAAATATATTGTATTGTCAATATGCTGAGTTTCAATTAAAATTGCATAAACGTCAATTACATTATATATTGATAGCATTTTTGGTTTAGCATCAGACAATCTCGATTTATTTGTTTCCGGACGTTCGATTTCACGTTGGGCTTTAATTACTGAATACCACCGCTGTGTATAAAATATTGCTCTTGAATTAAATTTCTTGTCATATAAAATTATTTTCATATATGACATTTTCTAAAAATTATTTTAAAGAAATTATATATTTTTTTAAATGACAAACTTCCTTCGAATGTAGGATTTTGACAAGAAGTTGTGCTACATCTTTATAATCTGTTCTTTACTACATTCGAATCTAGTTGTTAGTTACTTAAAAATAACATCGTTTTAGAACATGTCATGTTTCAAAATATCCCATAATTTTGTGATGGACATTGATTATTCGGAAATTGATACACCTTTGCCGTAAATCTTTCTCTTACTTATTTAACAAAATAAGGCGAGTTTTAGATCTATGATATTACTATACTCTCTTGTCTGGTCTTTATATGACTACTTGTCCCAATATTTTAAAATTAAATTTTTCCAATTTCCTACGGTACAATTATGACCAATTAATATCACTTATTAAAATTAAAATAAAATAATTATAATTGGAATAACTCTCTATATAACATTAACTATTTTCATAAAAATCTCAAATTAATCTTGGTAATGAAATATGTACAACGTAAATTTTAAGATTGCTGTAAGTATTATTAGAAATAAATAGAGAAATAATAATTGTAATTCACTATGACGAGTCGTATGGTGTGTGAATAAATATGGAGGTTGTTTTGTTCCAACAAAAATGTTATTTATTTATGAATAAACAAATTTTGAAATATATGATGACTTTTATTTATACTATTAGATAACTAGAATTGTTCAGTTGTTAACAGTCAAGAAAAAAGCAAACTGAGTCATAAACAATAATTTGAAAAAATGTAATATATATAACATAACATATTTTTAATTCTAATATAACATATATTTTTTTATAAAAATCGCTCTAACGCTTTATAGTTATAAACGAATATCATAAGAGAAAACATATTTACATAATGCCTTGGCCAAAATACATATTTAAAAAAAAAAGAGCGGGAGGTCCTACTGTTATGTTTTCCCGCGTTTTTATTCTGAACTACGATGTATTAAGTCAGTCGCTTGTAGTCTTTTAAGGCATTATAAATTAGAATATTATTTAGTAAAATTAGAATTAGTGATTTATTGTGATTAAGGAAGAGTTTCGCTTCTTGGAAACGCCAATTTTAAGGTAAGGATATATTAGTCGTTCCATAATTTAGTAAAATGACAATTGCTTTATAGTTTTACTATTATTGCGAAAAATATTATTTTGAATGTATATTTACGCGCGGAATCTTCGCTTAAATTTATTGTTATATTATATCTAAATGTACTAAAACAAAACCCTTGTTTTCCTTTGTTTTTACCTAAATCCGTTTAGTAGTTTTTGGGAGAAAGTGAAACAAATAATCATTTTCACAAACATTCACAACTATACTAGTACATTTATGAAATTTATAATATTCACAAATATATTCAATATTTATACAATTTATTCATTAATGCAACTCTCTAACCAATGAGTTTGAGTCTGTAATATTTTTTAGAAATTGAAGTTTTAGCTCCTAATTATTATGATTTTTTTTGCTATTGCTTTTTATTATTTTGACTCAATTTTTTTAGATTTATATTTTTAATTCAGCAAAAGATAAATCTTCAAGTGTAGAACCTTCTAAACGACCTTTACGTTTTAATTATGTAAACAGTTAAATAACTAAGGAATCTACGAACTACAAACGTGTTTTCTTGACCTCTCTTAGCGAATATCTGTTATGAAGACACCTCCTTACTGGTCAATTTACTGGTCAAAAATACAAAAAAATCCGCAGTTAGAAAGTATAGGAACTGGTATTACCTGTATACACAGACGCACGCAGCAACTGATATTTTTATCTCAACCTTATTTTGTAATTGGCCAGCTGGCACGAGTGAAGTGACATTTATTTTGAAGTTTTGTTATTATTTAATTTTGACCGCTGAAAATCTATTTATATCGTCGTTTAGAGTAAGTTTTTTTATATAATCAATATGCCTTTATTAGATATAACTAATCCCGCGGTGATAATTTTTCTTATTGAAAATTATGAAAAAGAAAATCGTTTGCGGCTTAACTGGATTCATAAACATTGGGAGCAAATACAACAGGCGGCTACTCTTACTCGGAAGCCTACGAATTACTATGAAACCGACGTTTTCGCGCATAACATGGTAGGAGGTTTAGCTACAATAACTAGAGACCATGTGGTCGCTGGTCATAATAGACGAAAAACTCCGCTGCGTGACGGTACTTTCATACCGGGGGTTGAGCATCTCAAACATGGCCATTCAATTGCTGATGTAGGACTTGGCAATCCTAAAGAAGACAAACGCCTTATTAGACCTGATACTGAAACATCGATTGACCCTAAAATGCATCCAGTGGAGCCTGAAATTACGAAGATTATATACAAATCAAAACCAGAATTTGGCAGAGTACAATATTTAGCAAAGCGAGCTAAAGTTTTGCCTGAGAAGAAGTACTATTTTCCTGAATGTAACAGCTATGATTATGGATGGAGACTAAATGATAGCGAGCTACGCCAGAAACCGCAGCATGGAAGGTGCTGGCATCTGACCAAAGCCCTGCGGAGTAGGGTAGGCCCACAACCTGACCCGCGCCACTATAAATCGTCTAATCTTCCAGGCAAATCTAACTGCGATGGTATTTGAACAGATGGCGCTGTTCCTTAAAATTTATTATTTTAATATATTTTATTTTAATACAATTTACTATTTATTATATAAATAAATTATTGAGTATAAATTAAATTAATGTTATATTTTTATCTTAAAAGTTATTTTTTACTTTTAAATTCTTATATAAAACGATTCTACAAAATAGTCTAGATATCTTACCATTAGGAAAATGGCTAGAAGATCCTACTTAAAAGTAAATCATATTTATGCATATATTTTTTTGCTTACATAACAATATACATTTTTCACAAAAAAATTATGCCCAAATTACTAGAATAAATTGTTAAAATTGTTTAAAAAATGGTGTAAATATATTGCAGTATTTAAATATATAAATTTTCTGGATAATTCATATATAGATTAATTTAATAATATAATTATTTATTTATACTAACAAATTAATTTATTCAATAAATATAAAATATAAATAATAATAAAGAAAACAGTAATATCTCAACTACAATTACTGAATTATAATTTCTAATGAAACCGATACATATGTTTAAAAGAATAGAAACAAAACAACACTAAAATAATTTGGAGCTATTTCCATCAATAACAGTGCGCATGTCACTACCCGAGGTATCTATCTCTCTTTATTATTTTAAGGAGGGAGAGAGAACTAAAATAACCTAAAAAGCTACGCATGCGTAAATATTTTAGGGGTGAAAAGTCCGTGGCGTGTTTCTTGGGCAAGTACGGCCACAGTCACTTTAGGCACCCGAGGGTGCCAATTCACGTATAATATTTATTTAAATTTTATGATTTTTAATACCTCGTATTCCTATACTTAGGTACAAATTATGAAATCCCTGTGGATGGATAACTATAGCTTTAATTAGTATAGTGTGAATAGCTTTAGGGGATATTTTGTAATTGTGATATGTGATAGTATTCTCTACAAAATTATATTACAAGTAAGTTCTTATTAATATATATAATATACAATATAGGTACTATTACTTGAAGAAAATAATAGTTTATTATCTGTATATATATATATTTAAATTATTTATGATCACATTACAATAATTACAGAATTAAATCGATCTATTATTAAATATACTACCAACTAATCTCTCGATTTTAATATTCTAACTTGGCATTTTATTGTCTTCCTTTCTTCAGCCAGCATCTTTATTTATGTAGTAATTACATTATTATTTATTACGCATTTAGTTGTTTACGTAACTTTTCACTCACATGACAATATCAGTGACGTAGAGTCAAAAGTCGAATTCTATTTTATTGAAAACTGTGTTCTGGGTAAATTTATTTGACAATCGTGTACGTTTTTAGTGATATATTCTGTGTGTGTATAATTTTCTCTACACGTTAAATGATGGATTTTCTGCTCACAAAACTATACACGTTATATGCAGGCTATTCTGCAGGTGATTCTCAAAATTTACAATAATGCCTCAATAAGACCTTAACCCTTAAATCGCGATCTCGTTTCTATTAATAAAATTGGTTTATTTATAATTTTATTAATAAGGTTATTAATAAAATAATAATATGTCTGTAATAATAATGTAATACTTTACTTGAACCACACAAAATAGGATAAAAAACTTTAAAAGTCAATTAATTAGTCCGAAATAAATTTCAGAACGATATATTAAAAAAAAAATTATTAAATTTACATTTTCTTTGCATGAAGTGTTGTGAATTATTGTATATTAATTAAGTTTACATTTAAGACAGGATGTAGAGTTCAGTTTACATAATATTGAATGCGCGACCGTAATGTCACCAACTGACGCCCGATCATTATTTATACCACGGATTCCCAAACTTTTCTTGATCAAGGACATTTTTTATATCATTCTTGGTAGCAGGACCACTATGCATATAGGTATAACAAAAATACTTGTGATAATCAAACAAAAATTTCGCCTCACCATCCCTAAAATCGTTCGCGGACCATATTTAGGCTTCTGCGGACCACTGGTTGGGAACCAGTGGTTTATACCAATAATTTATAAAATACTTATATATACAAATTGTATAAAGAAGTTGAGTTTTATACAATAGTTTTTTTTCATCTCTGTAGTACACAATTACTTAAAATAATATTTAAGAACTTTATCACAAATTATTTTTCTTTCAGCTTCACGCTGCACCCCACATATAACAGGGTAGGAAGAGAGAACACAATGTTAAAACACTCCGTTCTCCACGTTTTGCCGAATTTAGCGAGTATGTTACGAGCATATTTTTTAGATTTAACATGTGTTAATTTGTATTTAAAACAAAAACCCGCCCACAGCAGGGCAGGGAGCCTAGAGTTAAGACAATCCGGTCCCAACTTTCCGCTGAAATCTTGACTTGAATCTTGACACCAGAGCGGTGAAATAAAAAAATATATATTTTATTTCCTCGAGTAAAAATCGAACCACCAACCTATCGTATTTACACGTCACGCCACGATTATATTTAATGTATGCCTTAAAATTTTACTGAACAAAGACTTAATTATACAGAAAACTCACATGAATATGAAATAAATGTGTCATTTTATATGAAACTAAAAATAATGTATGTAACATTACAAAACAAAACTAATGTTATTTAAAACGTTTCCGTTCAGCGTACATATATTTATGTAGATCAGTAAACTATATATTTATTTTTTATTTTGACTGATTTTAAATTAAATATTCAACGTTGAGTAGGCCGACGTGGCGCAGGGGCACAAGGTGTGAGTGAGACTGTAACGCGACTTTTGTAAGTTCGATCCCCGCTCGAGGGAATTAATGATTATTTATTAATATTTTCTTTTTTCGCTCTGATACCAAGACAAACTCCGGCGTTGAGTTCCGCCATACGCAAAGCCTTGAAAAATTCGGCGGAAAGTGGTGAACGGAGCGTCGTTACACTAGAATCCTTCTTCCTATCCTGCTGTTTGCGGGATACAGCGTGAAGCTAATTTTTATTCAACGTTAATAAATTTTAATATATGCTTGTAGTCATAAAGTAAATACTTGTTATCACTGTGTCAAGCAACTGAGCGAACAACGGTCTAGTTTTGCGAACATTTGACATCTAGCTTTGAGTGTTTAATATATTTGTTTGTAATATTAATATAATTATTTTGTTTTGTTTGTAGGTGTGCTGTTTAAATAAATCCTGGGAGAGATGTCAAAATGTGAGTATTTTTTATTTTTACATTGATATATTTTAATGTTTTGTTCTAGATGACTTTAATTCTTATATTATATTTATTAAGTGTTACATGTTATTTTTAGATATCATTAAAATGTATAGACGAAAAATAATTACAAATGAAACAATATTAAAATTAGCATCAAACATTGCGTATTGAGTGGCGGAACTCAACGCCGAAAAAACATGTCTTATTCAAATTAATAAAAAGTTAACAACGTTAAAAACCTTAGTGTATTATTACTCAGATCTCAAATAACTTAACTCTTCGACTATGAGATCTTAAATTTGCGTATATTTTAAATATATAATTCAATTTTCAATTTAAAATTAATGTTTGCAGTTAAATAAATTTGACGACGCCGCCAGTAGTTGTATTATCATAAGAATACTTATTACAGCGCTTTGCCTCGAAACCAGAGCGGAGAAAAAAAGTAAATCATTTCCTCGAAATCGAACCCACGACCTTTCGCGTTTGCCCCTACACAACGACAGACCTCAACTCAAACTTATATGCTTTAGGTTGTATAAATTCTTTGCCTCATATATACAATAATACCAAATAACCGCAATGCGGGCTATCAAAACTTGGACGCAGCAACTGCTTCCGTTTTGCGTAAGCATTTCGCATCTTTACGCGATGCTATTAAAATTTCACATTCTATATTAAAACAAAATAATTATTAATTTAGTTAATAATGGAATATGTTTAGGTTTATTAATACTACGAAATTATATATGTCCTTGAAAAATTAAGCTAAATTTAACTATGGCTACATTTTTATCTAATTTAATATAAAGAAGAGAACAAGTGGATTTTCATTCATATTTTAAAAGATACGTCATTAATATACAGTTGGAAGCATCAGAGCTCCTTTTACGGAAACAGCATATAGGGTAAAATATTTTTAGCCCATATCTATAAATGAAATTAATCAAGATACCTCAATAGTTTAAGCGTAGGATTTTTTTCACTTTACGATGTTTATCCATGCATGCGCATAGATACCAATAACGTAAACACTTAATACTACAAAAATACTACTATAGGTTAAACAACTTTGAACTTTATCGCCAATAACTACGACTCGATTGCGGAATGAATATGTGCGTGCGTCATTCTTGGCAAATGGCGTTTTCATTTAAAACGATAATTTAATTATTTATTTTGTTTGAAAAAAAAAACTTTTTCAATTATAGGTAAATATATATTTTTTAATTGTATTAGACTTTTATAGAGTAATTAAAACTGTGGTTTCATTAAAAGTGGAGCTGACAAAAACACTCTGTATAAGAACACATGTATTTTGATAATGTTTTTTTTGAGGCACCTGGTTTAAGCTCTGTTTTCATTAAAACCGTTCTTCACTTTCCGCCGAATTTTGCAGGCATTGCGTGTTGAGTGAGGTAACTCAACGCCGCCTTTTCCTCCTTACCATAGTTAGATATTAAAACAACCACGACATACCTCAGGTAACATATTCGATATATATCGATATCTCAGATAATATATCGATATTTCGATAATGTAATTGTATATTGTGTGAAAAAATATATCAATATCTTCATGAACTTCCAAGTTTAAAGTGCTTTACAAAGTCATTAGCAACATTACAAAACTTGCCAAGACATTAACTACTGAGGGATATGAAATAACAACTTTATAAATCTATACTTCAAAATTGTTTCAGTCACTGCTACCCACGACACGGTAGAACTAGAAATCGATTTTAGAAGTCCCGGGTAATTGCTGTAAGTCACGTGATGTTAAATATTTGTATATAAAAAATATGAAAGCTCGAACAATTAGTAGGTCTTCGCACGCATATTCAAAATGTATTCGATACATTTTTTTCTTTATGGCCTTAGTTTATTATTAATGAGGATAGTTATGGCTCTGAGTCAACGCCATTCAAGATACAATGCATCCAGATATCAATGGAAAATGATCAACGGTAGTGTCTTAATGTAAACGGAGTGTCTTAACACTAGATTCCCGTTAGATGCCTACCATGCTATATATAGCATAGCACTCTGTATACAGAGTGAAGCAAAAAAATACTGATTTTACATGTATTGCTAATTACATAGGTTTTCTCATTTATTGCTATTACTTTTTTTTGACTTTCTACGTTCAAAAATATTGAGGCCGTGGCGCAGGAGCAAAAAGTGTAATCGCGACAGGATCGAGATACCTATTAGAGAAAATTAAATATTTAATATTTTAATTTTTTTCGTTCTGATCTCGAGATAAAGCGCTATGTCAGTTTTCGTTGTCAGAAAATGGGAAATGGAGTGACTTAAGATTAGGTATCCTCTGCCTACTCTGCAGTGTAACGCTAAAACAAGTAATGTTTATGAGGGCTGTATTATTGTTAGTTTGGAAATAAAAAAATATATACAGCTAAAACATTAAGGTTATCGTGTCGTAATTAAAATATTCGGCTTCATTAGTAATATTGATCGAGGGTCCATTCTGTAAACACGTGGTGAATGGATCGAGAAATAATGAAGGGGGAAACAGTTGAGTCATTGTATCATTTAATTAGCAGGTGTTTTTATTCTTAATACTTTATAAAACTATATGTTATTTCAAAATGGAAGTTTCATATAAAGCGGGGGGATGTTAAGACTCTCCGTTCCCCACTTTCCGCTGAATTTTCAAGGCATTGGGTGTAGAGTGGCCGAATTCAACGCTGCGATTTGCCTCGTCACCAGGGCGAAGAAATGAAAATATTTCATTTCGTCGAGTGAGAATCGAACCCACAATCTGTGGGTTACAATACGTCTGTAACTCTACGCCACGATTAGCCGCATTCTCTGCAAGGATACTCTGCTGATTGACTTTACTTTCTAGTCTAGAAATGGTTGTTGTCTGTAAAGTACATACAATTCTCAAACTTAATGTTATAAAATAACATATAGAAATAATTTTATATATCAATTTAAAACACTATACCTATATTTCTATTACATAAAAGAAATAATTTTTACATATTTAAATATAAATTGTTATAAAAAATACATCTAAAAATATAAAAAAAAACACTTTTCGGAGGGTGGCATAAGACTCCAAGCCATCGGTGGCTAGGGCTCCAGAGAGAGGAACATCCTCATAATACGCGCCGTCTCAAGTAAAACCGCCTTCTGCATCCGGTTGCTTGTCCAACAGCTAAACGATAACCTCTTAACATGTCGATCGAGGCTTTTCGCTATTAATTAAACCGTTAACTGAACCACTATCGGCACAACGATAGTCGCATTCAATTCAATTTTATTATTATATAATATATTTTATAGGAATATAAAGTACCTATACTTAATAGGACCTAATAAGGTAAACTTTTTTTTAATTTATATTTTATTTGACTAATCAAATATAAAAACACACATTAAAAAAATAATTAAAGGAATTGAAAAGAACATTATTTACAAAAATAAAGTACAGTTTATAGTTAAGAAGAAGAGTGCCAAACAAAATTAGCAAAAAACATCCAAATAAAACTGATGTATACAGGTAATACGTCAGAAACGTGTTTGATAGCGGTAACGACGGTGGCTTTACTACGACAATAAAGTATATATGTATAAATATAAATTAGCCGTACATTAAGAAGTATGCAGAATTTTATATTAAAAGGATAACTACAAGATTTATAAATATATATAATAATATACATATTGATATATTATAAAAAAAATACATTTTAGAAAACAAAAATAACTAGAACTCTACATATTAGTACCACGATGAGGATGATATAAATATAAATAATACAAATTTAATAATACCTGAGGCCGTGGTGGCCCGTGGCTCAAGCGTGACGGTAACGCGACGGTTGCTTGTTCGATCAAACTCGGAGGAATGATATATTATTTATAAATATTTCTCTCCGCTCTAGTACTAAGGCCTTCAAAATCGGTAGAAAGTGGGGAACGGAGTCTTTTAACTCTAGGTTCCCTCTGCCTACCACGCTACACGCGGGATACGGCGTAAAGAAGAATAAAATAATTATTAAATTAAAAATAATTAATTAACCGTGTTTTCAATCAAACAACGGATATAAAACGTGATGCGAAATGCGCTGAATGCAGTTTATACTCGACGCCGTCGGTCCAGTGCACCAGGTTTGTGGGTCACACCAACCGGATCTCCATTCGAGATGTGGAATTAGAATGCATGGAAGCGACGTGTCATTGTCAAGATCATGTTGCGGACAATGACTTATGGTCCGATTTGATCAGTGGCTTTTAATATTAGGTAACAATGTTGTATATCTTGTTTTAACGGTATAAGTTTATAAAATTGTTTCTGGAAGTAAAAATTAAATTTTTTTTAGCTGTATCCCGCACACAGCAGGGTAGGTAAAGGGAGCCTAATGTTAAGATACTCCGTTCCCCATTTTCTACCGAATTTTTGAAGGCATTGCGTGTTGAGTGGCCGGAGGAACTCAACGCCGCGCTTAGCCTCCACACCAGAGTGAAGAAATGGAATTATAAATTAAATAAGTAAATATTTCATCTCCTCGAGTGGGGATCGAACCCCTAACTAGTCGGTTTTACAGTCACACTTTGTACCAATGCGCCACGACTGGCCTCGTTTCTAGAAGTAATTAATTTTATTGATATTTACGTATATTTTTTTTTATCTATGATTTTTTTAGAGTTTATGTTTCTTTATGCAGAGTGCATGTAAAATATAGTGATGTACGTATAGTGTTCTCCATCATCCATCCATTTTAATAAGTATAGTATCTCGTAGTTTTAACCGACTTCGGTAAAGAGAGGAAGGTTTATCAATTCGCCTCCATTTTCATACGGTAGATTCCGACACGTCATCGTACAACGATTTTACCACAACAAGGTTTTTACAAATGAGATTTTTATTTGTTAGTGAAAATTGCAACTGTCCCGTCCTTTTGTGCATTAACTAATCATAAGTATTATTTTATTAAATTGCAAATAAACATAGCAATATCAGTTATTTATTTGAGCCAGAGCAGAGGCCAGTCGTGGCGCAGAGGCATTCACATCGTAAATGAAATATTTGAATATCTTCAATTCCTCGTCACGAGGGCAAGCGCGGTGTTGAATTTCGCCACTAAATACGCAATGTCTTCAGAACCCAGAACCAGGGATCCTCTGTCTACTCTGGTGAGGTTAGAAAATAAATATTTACGTAAAAAAGTTATTTTTATTCAACGTTCAACAACAATTGACGAAACACGTCATAAATTACTGTTGTAATTTACATAGCACTGCATAACTACAGTTAGCTGCGACTTACAAATTTGGTGGTCGCGTTATCTGCCATCGGGCGGATGTGGGTTCAATTAGGAGACGTAAAGAGTTAACTGAAATATTTAATAATCGTGAATACTATTGGGATTTGTTACTTGGCCGCTATAACATATATAAATTAAATGTAAGTTCTTAATGTTTTTTCTTGTTACTTTCTAGAATTTATACACCATATTATATTATTAAATACATAAATGTTTAAAGAGGAAATATCATTTTATTTGTATTTTATTGTCACTAGAACAAAAAATCAGTTTCACATTAAGTGCGATTGAACATTACAACACACAATATTACAATATATTGAGACATTTCAGTATTTCTTCGTCATATATTTGACATTTTAAATAATTAACTAAACAACAACAAAGCAACAACAATAGTTTTTGCTCATTAAAAACATTTGGCTTGTACATATAAGATTTCGTCTGTAATCAATTAAAATGCCGACGTATTTTAGAATGTTAGTTCTTGAAATAAAGTTAGATGCCATCGTTCTTTTTTGCAAAGCTGAAGCTCTGTTTGGAATTTCTTTGTCTCTTGGTCGATAGCTTTTAGAAAATAAAACATGACATTATTTATTCGATTTTAGAATTTTTTCGTAGAATCGCCGTGTTGCTAAGTCTGTGTAGCAGGAGATACAAAAAATATATTAACATTTCGCTTTGTCTGAGAAAGTAGGATTATAAATGATACAAATTGTCTTAATATAATACAATTTTTTTATATTATTAGAATTAAGATTTTCATTTTACGTTTGGTTTGTGGCATTAGTTTTTTTTTTTATAGTCTTTCATATTATTTCTATTTAGTTATAATAAGTACTTAGTTTTATCAAGTTAAATGGTTTACAGTATTAGAAAAAATCTATAGGTACCGCACAAAATTAAGCATTTTATAATTATAATACATTAATATAAGTAATGCAGATGTAACTTTTTAAAATGCCCGCTTTATTGAAGTTTTTGTTAAAATACTGCACACAGAGGGAAGCCAGGCCAGTAAGACACTCCGTTCCCCACTTTCTGCCGAATTCTGGAGGCATTGCGTGTTGAG
>DWAN01001871.1:0-16506 GCA_018230445.1 Heliconius hewitsoni
CGTGGTCTAGATCTTATTAGTTTTATTGTAGAACCTTCTAATGATGAACAATTTTGGAACTTTTCAAACACTGCACTGTATAAGCAGTACAACATTATCGTCTCACGTTTATATCGTAATTTCTGTTGTAGTCGGGTGTCCGGAAAGTTCGCCGAAACAGCCTGTAAAGTAGAAGCTTTATTGCTATACATTTAGTTTACATTAGTAAACTGTTCGAGGCCGAGGCCGTCGTCGCAGCTGTGGTACTTGGAGGACGTGTCGGGGCAGCTGTCGGACAGCTCGTCGCACGAGCCCGCCAGCGGCACCAGCTCGGCCGCGCCGCCGCGCGCCGCCTTGCGCTTCGGCGCGCTCAGGCCCGCATCGCCGTTGTCTTTTGCCCAGTGACCTGTTGAAGGATTGTTAACCCCTTAGGTGACGATAGGGTCTAGTTGAGTGTCTGGTGAACGTTATATACTGTCAGTTTCGCGCAGTATCCCGCACGCAGCGGGGTAGGCAGAGGGGAGTTAGTGTTAAGACACTTCGTTCCCTACTTTCTGCCGAATTCTGGAGCATTCCGTGTTGACTGGCAGAACTCAACGCGCTTTTTTTTGAGACCAGAGCTAAGGAAATAGAAATATAAATTTAAACAAATATTTCATCTCCTCGAATTGGTATCGAACCCAAAATCAATCGGTTTTACAGTCACGCTTTGTGTGCTCCTGCGCCGCGACTGGTCTCTACTGTGAATATAAATTAATCATTAACAAAATGTTTAAAATTTGGATTAATACCTCTTTAATCTGATAACAAAGTAAACCTTGAACTTTACTGTCGATGGGCGAAAAAATCTACTTTTCGTCTATCGACTGCAAAGATCAAGTTATCTACTTATCGTAGTAATAAAAAAAAACAACAATATAAACTTAATCTATTTTGCGACATTCAAAAATCCAATTCCAAAAATATTTTTGAAATGCCAAGTTGTACTCTTTGCAGTCCTTAGTAAAAGCCTTCGTGAATTTCAATTTAGGTTAGCTATAGTACTAAGAACTGTGTCAAGTGATATTTCTCTCGGTGTCAATAGAATTAAAAAGACCATAATTTCGTTTTCACTTACGCAAATTTCCTTATGGCTGATAGCCAACGTCGAGCTTATTGAAACTACTATTTTCTTTTTAATTAGGTAAAGTAAGCTTAAATATTATAATTTATCTTCTTATCTATGAACACATAAATAACATTTGGAAAAGTATGTCGTTCATCAGTATGAAATTGTATACACTTCATAAATAGTTATTTTGCTGTTCATATTATAATAAATGTCAATGTAATGGTTGAGAAACGTTAACGAACGACGTTTTACGACAATGATCGAAACTAATAAAGATAAACCCAAAAAGCATGAATCTTTTATTAGAGAGAACTAGCATTACACAAGTTACCACTATTGTGTTAAATATTTACTGAAATATTGCAAATAAAAATAATATTATTCAATCATATCACACCCACAAAAAAAATGCTCATAACACACTTCATGGAAATACTGCGAACAATGAAGTAGAACGGGCCGCAGCCTGCTTTACTGCGTGAAGGCAAACGGGCGCTCACCGGGGCGGGGCGGCGCGCGCGGCGCGGGCCGGCGCGCCAGCGCGTGCGACATGCTGGGCAGGCGGATGTCGAGGTGCGCGCCGCGCGCCGTCACCATCTTGCTGTTCATGGCGTACAGCTTGGTGGTGATGTCGCGCGCTATGAGCGTGCTCACGGCGCACGCCAGGTACGGCTCCTTCACGAACAGGTACTCCAGCGCGCTGCGCTGCCAGTACACGTAGCGGCAGGACGACGCGGCCACTATCGAAACCTGATGAAGTGTATACAACGACACTTTGTTGCATTAGCAGTGGCGGACGGACACGCACGGTTAATTAAAGTGTAATTGGTGCGGCGTTCTGTTTGATTGGCCGATTAGCTTATATCAATAATTAAGCAACGGAATACCAGGTGCGTCTAAACGCTTGCGGTTCGTAGTAGCTTATTATATGTTTCTATAATTTAAGAGGATATTTATATGCTTCTCTTTTCTTCAGCTTCACGCTGGACACCGCTTATAGCAGGGTACAGGGAACCCAGTGATAGGACGCTCCAATCCCCACTTTCCGCCGAGATTCCGATGCATTGCATATTGATTGGCGAAATTCAACGCCGCGACTTATTACAAAAAGGGAAGAAACGAAAATATTAATAAATAATCATTTATTTCTTCAAGTGGTAATCGAATTGTGCTATTGCGCCATGATGACCTCTATTTATTTATATAATTCATATTAAATATTAAATGTGAAAGAAATTAAATTTCCTCATTAAGTTTTATCTCTAAAACCATCTCAAAAAACTAACAAGAATAAGTGAAAATTATTTATTTTCTGTTATAAATTGTGTAAGCAATTGGCTACTCATAATTAACTAGCAAAGAAAACTATTTAGATTAAATCTACGATATTTCTACAAGAAAAATATAAAGAAAAAGAGGCCAGTCGGAGCTTAAGCTTGTGACTGTAAAAGCGATAGGTTGTAAGTTCGATTTCCCATTCGAGGAAATGAAATAATTAATATTTGTATTATTTTCGCTTTTGTGTCAAGGGTAAGCGCGGCGTTGACTCCCGCCACTCAACACACAACACCTCCAGAATTCGGCAGAAAGTTAGTAACGGAGTGACATTACACTAAGCCTTTACCTACCCTGCTACATGCGGGTTACAGCGTGAAAAAAAAACTTAAAAATATATATAAAGAGGTAAAACAAAGTAGCAAAACGTTCGTTTCGCGAATATTTTTGTTGTGCATCGATAATTGCAAAGCAAATGCTTACAGTAAATTGCTCTTGTAGTAGTTCGCGATAGACAAGCAATTTCACAGGTAAGGAACGTAATAAGTCCACGTCGGACATAGTCGAAAGTGTTTGGAGTTCATCGATATTTAACCCAGTTTCTTGCTTTTATAGGCACTCGCCTTGCCTTTCATGTAGCTGTATTAGACAACAATTAGGTCACCGGAATGGGGTGCGCTCCATGAAATCTTACTATGACGTATGCGCTCAATTGTTAATAGAAACCATTTCATTAAGTACTCCTTAACACATTTAAGTTAAGAGCATTTACAATTCATTTAGGAGTATATAGATATTATTATTTTTAAATTCGTGGGCGTCGTGGCGCAGGGGTATAAGGAAATGACTGTAATGCGACGGTTGTGGGTCGATCCCCACTCGAGGGAATGAATTATTATTTATTCACATTTTCGTTTCTTCGTTCCGGCTTCAAAACAAAAGTTCGACGTTGACTTCCGCTACTCAACATGCAATACCTCGAAAAATTCGGCGAAAAGAGGGGAACGGCGTGTCTAGGTTCCCTCTGCCTATCCTGCTGTATGCGGAATGCAGCGTTTAGCTTATATTTCATTTATTACTATTTCTTTAAATTTATGTTTGTACTGTAAATATGTAATATCAATAAGTACATATATTAATAAAATATCGTGATGTTATTATAAGTATGTAGGTGTAAGCCACGTGTATCGAGTTGTGACAACGGCGCACCTAGTAATTATTGTTTTATAGCACATAGATATGTTCCTATTACGTATAATTACTAAAAGGTATTTGTATTAGCAATTTCATGGAAAATATGAACATAAACATTGTATTTTTATCATTATATTTTATAAAAATTTAATTAAATTAAATCAACTTCAGGCTGTATCTCGCACACATTAGAGTAGGCAGACGCAACCTAAAGTTAAGACACTCTGTTTCCCGCTTCCTGACGAATTCTGGAGACATTTCATGTTGACTGGCAGAACTCAACGCCGCGTTTTACCTATACACCAGAGCGAAGAAATGGAAATATAAATTTAAATAAAATTATATTTTATATGGTAATATAATCGATAATACAATATGACATCATATCGTAGGAGACGGCTTTTATGTTCACAGCGTCACCATGTAACTGGGTTAAGTTATAAAACGCTCCCAGGCTTTATGTGCTAAGCCATCATTTATAATATTGCCTGAGAACGGACCCGGTCCACGCGGAGTAATAACGGTGGAGTTTTCCATTATTTAGCTCCCTAGTGGTTCAAACTTGAATATAGCAAACTTAGGGGAACGTTATTATGAAATACAATACATTATTGCTAATATGCTGGGTTCATAAAATTGATGTAAAAAAGAATTTTAAAAAAATATTTCTTTTTCAGCCTCCCACGGGGGATAAATCTGCAGCATCCAATCAATGTCTTTAAAGACAATAACTATTGTGAAAAATGCTTTTAAAAGCATTTTTCACAATAGTTCATAAAAAGGTATATCTATGTTATATATATTTTTTATCATCAATGATAACACAAACATAATAACAAAATGTATTAATTAATAAACGAGTAACTTTAACCTTAATTTAAAAAGTTTGCAATTGATTGAAGATCTAGAATCTATATAGATGTTATGGACCTTTGTCAATTGCGTGGCGCTAACATTTCATTAAAGGTCAGACAAAAGGCTATTGGAAATTTAACTAAATATAATACTTCAACAAAGCGTATTCCCAATTATGATTTTTTTTCAATTATTAGAGTTAATGTTTACTAGATATTAACATAAATACGATTAATATAGTAAGACCAAAATTTATGTATTTATCATGTTAATTAAAAATCTATCATTACAAATATATAATTTACAAGAAACGATAAGCTTCTAAAATATAATATTTATATGATTGATTTTTTTAATATATTTTCCTTTTTCGTTCTGGTTCTCTAGGTCCCTCCAACAAATATACATATATTTAGAGAATTAGTTGTTGGTATATAAATAGACGTATGATGCGAGGATTGCTATTTATGTTTACAGTTGACATTTCGTATAAACAAAACGGTCGTTGTGCTGCAATAGTGTCCTATACTAACCACGACGATCGTAGATTCGATTTCTGCTCAAGAGAATGAATTAATTTTAAATCCCGCTTTCAGGTTTAGACGATAAAGAGCGGCGATTATTTCTGAAAATATACAAAAATGATCGAATCAAATGTCAGATAAAACGTCAAGCTAAAAGAACTGTATACGTTGATACGATACCGCTATACAATTGTATTACGTAGTAGTTACTTGTCGAACCAATAAACAGTAACGTTGCACGCTCGTAGCGGTGAAACATTAAAAAGGCTTAACAAGAGATAAAAGGCTTATCAAAAGCTCCACTGTAGCTTTCATTTATCTATAGATATGCGGCTTTGTAGAAATTTCATGACAGGTTAACGAAAAAAGGTTGTCACTAAAAAGCTCATTCAAGATACAGACATAAAAATGGTAAATTATTTTTATAGAAATATTCGACGTTTAACGCCTCAGAGCGTTAAATTTAATACTCTACGCTAATTTTATATTTACTGCTTTTTGAAATAGAGAAGTCCGACCTATATAAAACCTGAGTTGAATTGTGAAGACTAATAATAATAATCAGCTTCACGCTGTATCCCGCACACAGCAGGGTAGGCAGAGGTAATCTAGTGTTAAGACACTCTGTTCCCCAATTTCCGCCGAACTCTGGACGCATTATACTTATTTATTTACCTAACGCCACCCCAGTAAAGAAAGCCGTTAAAATAAATAATATATATGAGTAAGATGTAATAATATGTCATTAAGCTGAAATAGAGCGTTTGCGAAGAATTCATATTTACATAAAATTATTAAATCCAATTGTTTTTATTATTAAATGCAAATAGGTACATGTTCTTTAAATACCTTCAATAACTCCATTCTACATTCACGGCTCGTTCATAGTTTTAGTTTAAGATTTCATTTTAACGCAGTAAATTTGTGTAAATTGCACCATGTTTCCATATGATAAATAGTAGTTGTTTAAATGAATAATTCATTTGTATGTTATGACACAAGTACGAAATAGATTCGTTTTTTTTTAATATAATAAAATGAATATATTTATTTTATTTCTTCTGATATTATAGATTATGTTGGAATAGACGGGTAACTATAAACGCGGCAGATTGTAGGTTCGATTCCCACTCGATAAAATGCAATATTAAATATTGTCATTTCTTCGCTCTGATGTTGAGGCAAAGCTCAGCGTTGACTACCGCCATTTAACTCGCTATGCCTTCAGAAGTAGAAGGAAAATGGGGACCTACCCTACCCTACCCGCTGTGTGCGGCACACGGCCTTCTAGAACTTACATATGAGATTACGAATTGATGAACCACATAAAACAAACAAGAATTAAAAAAACATGTTTCTAATGTCATGATACAATACATCATATCATGATACAACTCACCTTAAATTTTTCGTCGATGGTAGCTCTACTAGATTCAAACTCTGGCGAATCAAGAAACTCGCAAGGCAATATTGGATGCAAAAATTGATGTCCACTCATAACGTTCACCTATTAATTAAAATAAAACAATATTAAAAATACATAAAAAATAGATGAAAATATAAGCAATCGATATCGAAAATTAGTTAAATCAAGCGAATGTTTCAGCTATTGGCTGCCTCGATAATTATTTGTTGAAAGTAAAAATGTATCAGAAAAGGAGTTTATTTTTTGGCTTCACACGATAGAGCGCACAATTGTGTGTTGAGCAGATATCGAGGCAGCGCTTGCTTTGTTTGTTGTTATATACCCAATTCATTTCCCCGAGTGAGAATCGAACCCACAACCGTCGCATTTTCAGTCAGTCGGTGTATCGCTTCACCACTACGGCCTCAGAAATAAAATAGAAATATATTTTATAATTAATAGATATTGTTAATACAGTGATTAGCTCATAACTTTTCTTTATACTATATTTGCTCAAATTGCTCAACTTGATCTCATTAATATTATATATTTATATTTATCGAATATGTAGAATGAACACACAAGTAAAAAATGTAAAATGTAATAATGTATGTAATATAATGTATAATGTATGTATGTAAAATGAAATATATTTTTATACGTTTAAAAAGCACGTTCGTGTCGTTATATTATCATAACGGTTACCAGGTGCTGAGAATATATAAATTTTTCGGCACAATTTTTCTCTAAATGTAAATAAGACGAAGCGAAACAACATATTAATGATAATTAAAAAAAAGAGATCATATATTATCAATTTTACATTACATTAAAAAAAACCATAATTATTATTTTATCTTAACTTCACACAGTCATTTTAGATCTGGCAACCCTGACCGCGACGGGTCTATATCGCAAACATTGGCACGTGTACCTACAAAAATTGTTTTAAATTTCCCCACTATGGTAACGATCTGTGAAACAAGCCTGCAATTTGCATAATTCCCAGCCGTAACAGTGGCTCCGCTTAAGTGATTCCACCAAGATAACGGTAATGCTAATTCGTAAATACTTAATCAACAAGTACTTTGGAAGTTTTGTTCATTGTTAAGGTTCCGTACCACAAAAGGAAAAAGTCCGTCTCTCTGCCTGTATGTCGGTCCATCAATACCATTTTGCTCAAGAACTCATGGAGATAGCAAGCTGAGATTTTGACAGACTTTTGGTGCAAAGAAGAAATTAAACTCGATGCAATGCGTTTATGGGTCGTTTTTGCTGCATATTGTATGAAATTTGCCGCTTAATGACCAAAAATTTGCCAAATTAAATTAATTGTAAAAAATCTAAAATAGGTCGTTTGTAGTTGATATATCACATAAAAAACATACCAACCATCGCGTGATCGCGTGAAGGCATCAAGCTGGAATTAATATCAAATATTAGGTCTACATTCCCTCTAGAGCACAGGTAAAAAAATCTAATTTCTAAGTCATCTTAAACAAAAGATACTAGTGTTTATACATCGTTTTTATGCATCAAACGATTTTGTAAGGAATTCATCGCGTAATCAAAATCTATAGAGTACTTCAATGTAGACTTATACTTATGAAATTTGGCACGAGAGAGAACTGATTGATTATAGTTCTAGCTCATTTCATAAAAAATGAGTGCTCGCAAAGTTAAGTTTGTCAACTTTATTCGCCGTGTAATCAAAATCTGTAGGGTATTTTTCGTAGACCTGCAATTATGAAATTTGACAAGAACCGAGAATTTAAAATATAAAAAAGGGGAAAAATCCAAAAAATCTAAATTATTATTATATTTGTATTATAGATGAACACTATTACAAGTTATAATATAATTACAGTTAACACAAAATACTTATTTAGTATCAACGCCCTCGGTGGTCCACTTCGCACTTGTTTATTTATCGCATTATAGTTAGGTACTTTCATGCAAGTTACACGAAATGCTGTTATTTTAAAGTAAAACTGTTAACTTCATTAAGACATACTTTAACGTACAGTTAAATTGCTTTTGAAAATGCCATTTTCAAAAGCAATTTGTGAGTTACAAGCAACTATTTTAAGGAATCTTTGCGGAGTTTATTTAATTATGCATTACTTTATTGATAAAGAGTAAAAACATAATGATTGAATAACGATTACAAACGTAATGTTCTACTTCGCAACTTATGAAGCTAAAATTGAAATATAATTCTATTATATAATATTGGAATTGGATCGACTGTTTGTATTCTATAGGGACGTAAAATATATGCAAAATCATTCAAAGACTAAACATAAATTAGTTGTTCATAATAAATTAATACAATGTTTCACAGTTATGAAACAGAGTAGTAAGAGTAGAGTGAACATTGCATGTGAACGTTCAAATCCTAAAATATATCTCCATGTAAGTATACGAGTAGAATATAGAGAACAGACTATATATTTATATATACTCTATACTTATATGGAGATATATTTTAGGATTTGAAATTTCATAATATAATAATTTACATAAGATAATAATTTACCGTGATAATGATTCAGAGCATCTTGAGATCGTTGTAGCGCAACAGCACAGCGCCTGACTCTAATCGCGACGGTTTCGGGATACCCATTTTTTGTAATGAGAATAAATTATTTTCATTTCCCGTTTTTGGTAATGCTACAAAGCACTGCGTTGATTTGGAGAGGATTTTCCACTACTAAAAACTTAACGTCTTAAGTATTGTGAGGACGTAGGTAACGGAGGGTCTTAACACTAGGTTACCTCTGACTACCCTGCCATATAGATAATACGGCGTGAGGCTAAAAAATTATATAGAAAATCCTTTAGTATCCATTTTGGTAATAACAGAAACGTACATACCTTTCCAGAGAGTAATAACCCTAGTCGATCTGTCTTTGTAAGGTTCTGCATCGCGTAAGCTTCACCCGCATGTAAAGACATAACGTGGGCAAAGTCTGGTGACACCATTCGCTTGAATTGCAGTCTTGATACCTATTAAAGTTTTAGTTATTATTTTTATTTGCTAAATTTTCAAAATTTCGTACTAGATACTTTGTTTCTAGTATATATCTTAAATGACATAAATTGCGAATGAATGAATGACAACTATTACTTTGATATCTCTACGTAAACTGAGCAGAAACAAGTATCATACATTGTTAATGTGAATGAAGTGTGTTTGTTACAAACTAACTAACTCTTCCGTTTTATTATATTAGTACAGACGATATATGTACAAGATCAACTTTATAACTTTACATTACAAAAGACAATACATACTAAACTAAAACTCGTAGGTTTACCAACGAAGTATTAAGCTTACGAATAATTTTTTATCCTTCACATGATGTCAAACTACAAAGTTATAGTGTCTACATTAGGGTGGAGCGAAAAATTTAATGGTTAGTTTTTGATTTCCTGTATTATCAATTAATGACCTATACAAGAGAGGCCATGTGTAAAATTTTTGGTCTGTAACTCAATATCTTGAGGTGGCGCAAAGCTTTTAAATTCAAAAATATATATATATTTTACGTCATAAATATATTTTCTTTTTAATTCCATAATTATGATTGATTTCACGATATCGACATTCAAAATTGTTGATTAGTATCAACAATTAGTAGTATAACTAATAATTAACTTTTATTAAATCACTATAATAAGAGCATTCGTCCTGGGGCATTACCAAGATTCGGTGTCAAAAATGGGGTATCTATATCTTATCGGCATTAAATCGTTATACGAATAAAAATGTTTGTAGCTTGGCAAGGCTTAATGTACCTTTGTGTCGCCCGAGTGTGGCAAATAGACACTACAATATCAAACAAATTACTCTACTTCTGCTTCTTGAAGAAATTGTTGAAATGTTTCAGCTACTTTCGGTTTTATTGGAGGTTCTGTTATCATCTTTTTTATTATTATTAAATCAAATTAAAACACATCGACAGCACAATATCTCTTAGATTAGTGGACCACCAAACAGAGAAAGTCTCAAATCAGTTTATGAATCATTTAAAACCAATTAATGTAATTTTATGAGAAATAAAGAGAGTAAGACTAAGTATTCCGATGCGAGATAGCTATTTGGGTAACGGAAAACAGTAAGAACAGTTAAGAAATTATTTCAACTAGCGAGTACAGTTTTAAAAACTAAATTCAAAGTGCGCCAATTGAAGATAAAGTCATAGCATTTTTTATTTTTTAAAGAAGCTTTTTATGGTACCATCGATTAACAATACAGGAAATTTGATTTTTTTTCAGTAACCAATGTCACTCCATCCTAGTTGTACATATGTGAATATACAAGGTTACGTTTCTTAAATAGACTTACCTTAAAAGGTTCGAAAAGTGTATGATAAACCTCTTCGAGTTCAGGATCAAATTTTACAGGTCGCATTTCATATACTAAATATACGACTTGTGCTAAATTCAAAAATACGAATCCAAAATTCCAAGAGAATGCGTCCGGTGAACATATAACATGCCAAGCCCACACAGAATATAGCATGAAACCTGTCGCAAGTAATACAGACATTGTAAGTTTGTTAATATTTCCTTGATTTTAGGAGGCCATCGCAGGGTGGCCAAACAAAGGCGTTGTGAGGTCGATTCCCACTCGGGGAGTGAATTATTTTTATTTCTTCACTTTGGTAAAAAGACAAAGCACCACATTCCGCCACCCACCCAAAACGCAATGTTTCGAAAATTGGGACGTGCATGTGGCCCAGAGTCTTTTAGTACTAGGTTCCCACTACCTACCCTGATATACGCAGTATACATCATAGTGTTAAATTAAGAAATAAGAATATTTCTAGCTGACACATAGTCGGTACCTATAGCAGTAATAATATCAGTTGCTTCCTCGATTTTTACACATTTAAATGAATTAATCGTCAGATATAGTTAATTGTCATCTACAAATTGATATCGATAGATCAACTTACCGAAAATTAAAATTGTATGCATCCAAAGTTGACCTTTTTTAGTACTCGGAGCACAATAAGCTGCTACAAATAGCATATTTGAAAGCTGTATAAAAATATTCCATTTGTTTTTATTAAACATTAGTATTATTTATTAAATAGTTCAGTTATAACTATAACCGTCGCGTTATAGTCACCCGATTATAACGCGACGATACTAACGGTTGTGGGTTCGATCCCCACTCGAGGAAAAGGAATTATTATTTATTAATATTTTAATTTCTTCGCTCTGGCACCAAGGCCTGGCGTTGAGTTCCGATACACAACAGTTATCTACATTGTTAAATTCACTGGAAAGTGGGGAACGGAATGTCTTAACACTAGGTTTCCTCTGTCTACCCTGCTGTGTGCGGGATACATGAAGCTGATTTAATAGTGATTTACTTTCTTATTTTAATTATATGTAGGAACTTAGACTATTAACTAAGTAATCCTAAATATTATTTCTAATACTGTTTACCTGAAAAAGAGGATGTTGCGGAACCCTCCACAAAGGACACCAAGGCCAGTACCACGGTCCTAAAGATAAATATTGTTATTTCAACACAACAATAAGTAACTTCGATCTTAATTTAACTCCACTATGAATGATATTGTTACAAAATATTATTATGCGAGTATATGAATGTTTTGTAATATTCATTATTTTCTTACCAGACGGCATGGTATAATTTATGGAACCAAAATCTTGTTGTAATGTTCCGTTTTCTCCTGGCCATGAAAAATTGTACTGTCCTATTTCTAAATATTCACTTTTCACATCAGATAAGCCTCTATGAGACATTTTTAAACGTTCAATTCTCTTAAGAAGTGATTTTAGTTATTTTTTATTATGTATTCGTGCCAAAATCAATATAATAACATGAATCTGTCAAAAGTAGTTCGATTTTTCACAGTACACAATATCCGCTTTTCAAAGACTTTTCATTTAGACAGTTGCGCCATCTGCCATTGATTTAATAAGTTTTTTTGTCTATGATATGACATTTTGAAGTCAATGCGAATGTATTATAATAGCATGGACGCTAGAAGTAAGGAATATCATATCATATGGTAGAAAATTGCGAAAAGTGTCAAGCTGAATGCTACAAATACCGGTACAAAAACCTCCCAGAATAGCACTGGTGTAATACACAGGATA
Organism: Heliconius hewitsoni; assembly: GCA_018230445.1. Taxonomy (NCBI): domain Eukaryota; kingdom Metazoa; phylum Arthropoda; class Insecta; order Lepidoptera; family Nymphalidae; genus Heliconius; species Heliconius hewitsoni. The sequence goes on from DWAN01001871.1 coordinate 12,488, forward strand.
TGATATTCAGTTTCAAAAGGTTTTATAAATGTACTGTAATATATATTGGACCTATTGGACTAGTTTGCCTATTTTTCAATAAATAAATCAGTCTTTTTAGTCTATTCTTTTGATTTTGACATGGCAACTATAATTCCTTCACTCATGTCTCAATTCTCATGTCTCTTGAAAAGTTTGATATGTGCAGTGAGCGCGATCTTATTTCCTAAGATCTAATTGTTAATTGAAATGAGGTAGCATTATTAAAGTGTAATAAAATAACATCTAATTATTATGCCTTGATTTTTAACGTTACAGTGAATATTACAGCAATGCTTAACATGAATAATGCGGTGGCAAATGGTGAGTATCACTCAGAATCTTTTAAATTACAATTTATTTTTGTGAGTCATATTCAAAGTATACTTATAGTAACATAATATAATTAGGGCATTATTACACAACTTATAATCTAATGAACAATTTATAATTACAAATTATAATCCAATGAATTGTCAGGTCAACATTGCCATTATATTTTGAATGATTTTTTGAATGGAAAAATTATGTCTTAATTTAGTCTTTATAATTCAAGAAGTATCTAAATATCTAAATTGCATTAAAATTTAATAACACATTTAAAAACGTTTTTAGGAGCTACATGAATATTTAAAAATACATGAATATGTTTTTTTTTTATAATTTCTTTGATTTTTATCTGATTCCTTATAATTTATTCTGCCTTAAATCTTAGATAGGTGATATTAAATTAACATTAAATAAATGTATTCAGTTCATTGTTGTTGTTGTGTGTGTTTTTTTTATTTTAATAATTTATCTTAATATTAAATAAAAACTATTTGTATTAAAATACTTCTTAAGGTCTATATACATAATTATGTCTTAATATTTTACTAAAACACATTTTTATATTATTGTATTAATCTTACTATAGAATTATATTATTTTTATTAGTACCATTAATATATTAACAGTGTTTATGTTTACAAAAAATATTGTGCAGTTCACTAATTGGCTGAGTAACTTTAGAGGATTGCTTATTTGTATAATATTACATAATGCAATTTAAGTGGGTAAAGTCACAAGCAAAACACTAGTATATTACATATATTTATATGTAGTTTACTTGTTTTATTAATGACAATTGTTGTAAATGGTAATCATAATTCATAAAATTATATAGGTCAATTTTGTTAAGAGAGATTGTTAAAGAAATCAATTGATGGTTAAGATAACAACATATAACCAAATATAATACAAAAAAAATATCATGCATATATATATCAGCTTTATTGTAATTATGTAAGTTTTATATTTGAATTTATTATGATTTATATAATTTTACCAAATTATAAGAATACTGTATTTATATTTACATTTATATTTGGAGGGATGGAATGACAAGAGACAAATTATTGGAATATTGGGATAAATACTTTGTTTATTGTTGTATATACTATATAGATCTATACATATAAAGATCCTGAGCGGCATATTTGGTGAGAGGCATAGTACTGTATGAGTGATAGCAAACTCAGTACAACCAGCCCTACCAAGTGCTCTACTGAGTGAAACAAGAATGCCCATATTCTTGCTAAGTGGTAAACCAGATGAAAGGAGAAACGGAGAGATACAAAGCTCAGGGTCTCTGAACATCGCCCTGAAATTCTATGTCAGATTAATGAGATTGTACAGTACTCCCATTTTTTTTTTAGCTTTAAACTGTATCTTGCATCTAGGTAGGAGATTGGGAATCTAGTGTTGAGCTACTTTAAACGAATTGTTCCCATTAAGGCACTTCTGGTCCCCACTTTAAAGTGAATTCTCAAAACATGGTGTGTTGAGGGACAAAACTCAAAGTTGCTTTCTCCTTTGATTAATTTTTATTATAATAATTATATATATTTTTATATATTCCTCAATGCTTTAAATATTTTATGTCAGTTCAAGTGTCTATATATAATTACAATTTGTGTTTCCCTGGGGGATGCTGTTAAGATAAAGATTAATATCAAACATATAAGTTATAATTTTTTTAAATAATTATTTCATGGTAATCTTTATTTTGTGTGTAATAGCATATTAGTTGTGTGTGCACCAGTTGCATAATATTAACCAAATAAAATTATATCTATGTGTTATTGGAGAATTTTTATTTTGCACCTTTTAATGTTTTTGCTTGTGCATACTTTTAGTTTATACTAAAAAAAACACTATTTGTTTTGTATCATACTTGTGTTGCTTAAATGTTTTTTAAATATAAAAAAAATACTTTATTACACTATTAAAAAGAAAGCTAAAGTGATAACACAAAAAAACTTATTATTTAACATCTAAGAATTCAGAAATAGATAACAATCAATGACAACATATCAAATACCATCACTTGAATATTAGCATTACATTCAACTTTTTGATTGAACAGATAACTTGTTGTTTAACTGCTAACCGATACAAACTTATACACTGAAATTGTGAGTTAAATTTTACACAGGCTTAATATTCGTTTGAATGATATCAAATTTAATTCTGTGTGTTTAAGTATATTTAATATTATTAACCAATATGTATTTTTTATTGGCTTAAAATATTATTTATGTATTTACTAACATTTACAAATTTGTTTATTGTGTTGACTTGGGCAGTTTTAAATTTGCTTAACTTTATTAAGTTAGCACAAACAAGTTGAGATAAAATGTTGTAATGCAAATACTGTGGATGTCATTGCCACACTTAACTATCATCCCAGGGAACATATGCAGATCATTTTCTTTTTTTATTTTTCAGGTGAATATGAAGTCATTGGCGAATACAATTGGCAGCTCCTGGAAACCAAAGCCGATGATAAAGTCATTAAGATTTACGGCTACAGATATTCAAAGATCCGTTCAATCATCTTCTACACCATTTGCACATCTTTTTTGTGTATACCATATTTTATTTTGGGATACTATCCAAAATTGAAACGGTTCAGATTCACAAAATGCAGTTTGAAAATGGCAGACCAAGTTTGCGGTGAGTTTCATAAATTTTTGACCCCAAATAATTATATGTAAGTAGATAGCATTCAAATATATCATTACGTTTGTTTTTTTAGTATTGGACGGCAATGGTTGCTTCATTGAACCTGTTAAGGAAGTGGAGCTCAACCTTTCTCCTGGTCGGCACAGTAAACTACGTTACTTCTGTTATGAACACACCCGGTATATCTGGCTAAGCGATTACGCGTCTTTCATGAATGTATTGACGTTGAATGAGAAAATTACTATCAGCTTGTTATATGAAAGCATTTCAGGCATTAATAAAAGTCAACAAACTGAACTGTAAGTCTTCCAATATTAAAGTATTTTTTTGACTTTCAACTAGGTAAATATATATTTGAATTCTTAATTATTTTCGTTATTTAAGGACAAAATTATATGGAAACAATTCAGTGGAAGTTGAAGTGAAGAGCTACTGGACTCTTTTTGTTAATGAGGTTTTCAACCCATTCTACCTGTTTCAAATATTTTCTATAGTCCTATGGTCATTGGACGAATATTATCAATATGCATCTTGCGTTCTGCTACTGTCTATTAGCTCATGCATGATGGCGTTGTACCAGACTAAACAGGTAATTTACCTTTAAGGCGGATTTACCGTTTTACAGAGGAAAAAATATTAAAATAAATTTCCTTATAGATTGTTTTAGATTAATGCCTGCTACCCACGTTACGATAAATCTATGAAAACCAAATTGATTTTTTATCGTTCATCGGCGGCAGTTATAATTTTCATTAAATAAATCAGTCTCGATTGCGTTTGCACAATTTATCGAACCATGGCGATTGCCATCGTTCAATCGGCAGTACTTCACAGAACTCGTGGGAGTGCACACGTGTATCACTGCAGTATGTCGAAAGATGGAAGAGGTGGACTTCGCTAACATCTACAAAAATAGCTTATACCACTATAATGGTATAAGCTAATAAGTTCTTTGATTTTCACGATTATTACACATATTAAATGAAACTAATTTA
>DWAN01001872.1:0-16505 GCA_018230445.1 Heliconius hewitsoni
ATTTGTTAATATTATAAATATACAATTATTAAATGTGTAATTTTTAATATGGTTTAAAAGAGTGTTCACAATTTCATAAATGAATGGATTAATGTTCATATTAAATTTGAATTATGTAACTACATAAAATTATTGAAAGGCAAACTTGTCCAACTATATTCATAGAAGATTGAAATTATCACTAGATTTGAATGTTCATATGATTTCCTATATTATTTTAACTGGTATTTTTATAACTATTAGAATATACGAAGTTTCTGCCGAATTCTTGAGGCATTTTGTGTTGATACTCAACACCATGCTTTGTCTCCTTATTAGAGCAGAGAACTAAAATATTAAATATTTCATTTTCTCTAATGGGAATTGAACCCATAACCTGTTTAGCATCTCTATTTATGCACCTGCTCCATGACTGGTCTCAAACTTTTGCTCCTGTAAAATATATGTCATTTTTGCAACTGTCCACCTGGTTTATTTCTATATTCATTAGATTCTTTTTTTATATTTCTAAATATAAAAAAAATATCTATTTTACTTCAAAAACACTAAATATACTAACTTACCCGAAATTTTGTAACAAAACTTTCAATAGTAGGAAACTCATCACCCTGCACTTGTTTAAAAGCTACTTTGTATTGAACCAATAGTCTACTGCATGCAGCAGTATACTCCTGGGCGCGGACACAGTCTCTCATATAAGCTTTCTCTAGATGCTGGAGTGTGCTGATTACTGCATAGAGTTCAGCCATGTTGTCATGCCTGGAAATAAAATATATATTTAAAATACAAATTTAAAGTTTTTAATCTTCATGTAGGAATATAGTGATAAGATACTTTGTTCACAACATACTAACATTTTCAAGACATTGCATTAAGTGATTGAGGAAATTAGTGCTTAGTTTTTCCCCTCACTATAGTAAGGAAATCATATTTATTTCTTTGAATAAATAATTATGAGAATCGAAGCCGTAATTTGGCGTCAAAAAAAGCGCAAAATTTGTATATATTGAGGATCGAGTAAAGAAAAATATATTTTAGATATGTAGTTCTGATGCAGGCATTAAAAATTATTGTAATATACATTAATATGCTTACTTTTCTCGTTCCCTTGTGTTCCTGTATAGCTTGACTTCTTCATATAATTCTGGTCTTGTGTCTGAATAAATAAATTAATAATTAAAACAAAGAATTCACAACAAGGATATTAATCAATAACATAGTGACTCATTACCTTGCATTTTTGATTTTTCTTTACAATTAAATGATGAAATATGAAGATTAGGACTAGGATTAGGATTAGGACTCGTTCTAATGTGATTGAAAGATATGATTCTTAAATGTTATGATATATAAAACATGCAAAACTAAAATTACTCCTTAAGCACTTAAGCAGCCCCTTTGACATTTGACAATAATAATTATTTCTTGACATTTGATGTCAGCGCCCTCTTGTAACGTTTACGTTATTTGTTTACTTGCCTCAGATTCCTGGTTCCCATATATAAAAAAAATAATTATTAAATATAAGGAAGCCATTCACTTTAAGACTTATATAGAATATCTAGAAATTCTATTAAATACACAATTTATTTCAATGCATCTAGTTTAGTATTATACATTTAACAATTTGCATGATAGAATTTCAGATATTACACGATTATCACTAAATATAACTAACAATTCAGGACCCCATAAAAAATTACATTAAATTATAAATTACATAAAAATTACATTAAATAATTAAACAATGTTTTGTTTTAATTACAAAAATAAATTTTTAAAATACACTACCTAAGTAAATTATCTTTCCCCAACAGATATAACGGTTTTCAATTCAAAAAACCAATTTATTCAATACCAATAATAATAATTTTAAGGCATTCAAGTTTCGTTCTTAAGCGTGTTTTCGCGATGACGTAACCCACCAATATGGCGGATGACGCGGCCCCTGCCCCCGCACAGTTGCCCCCTACCCCGCCTATAAACTCAGTAATAGTAGTTTCATCCGTTAAGCAACGTTACAGCTCGTCTCAAATGATTTATGAATGAAAAATAAATCTATTATCCCTTAAAACTTCTATAAACTTCGCTTTAAAGTGTTTGTGTTGTGATTTTATTGTATAAAGGTGGATTCGTGGTGTATGTGATAACCAGTTCCTCCTTTACAACCAGTGGACTCATGTTTACATGAAAACACGACACAGTTGCGAGTTTTTCTTTACAAATTGCCGTTTAATGGGATCTTGTTGATATACAGGTAAGTAACAATATTACCTACACCGTTTCTTTCTAAAAAACGACTACTAGATATTAGTACAATAATTGTAATCGTAAAATAAATGTTCATAACTTAAACCATCTTTTACCAAATTTTTTATATTCCAATAGGAATGTTATAATTCTTGTTGAGGGCGCGGCGATGTCCCACTTTTACAAGACGTAGTACAACTAAGCTTAGTCGTATATACTACAGTGCTTTCATAAATTCGCCGCACTTACACTCTAATAGCTATAACTTGGAGGAATGCGGCTCGTGATAACGATAAACATTGTATTTTATAATGGTAATTGAGAAAATCTATGCATGTTTTTGTTTAAACTTCACTAAAATCTACTGGTTTTAATTTTTAAATTAATTGAACTTGATATTTTTTTTAATTCTTAGAAGTGGTAATGTATAAATGCTTTTTTAATTATATTTATTGCTTGTTTTGTATAGGAAAATAATCTATTGCATTTTAAAATAAATTGATTTAAAGCCCAGAAGCCTGATAAGAAAAATAATAAAGTAAAATTTCATGCTGTTGTGTTACTTGTGTCACAGTGGTGCACCATCTGAGTACAAACATTGCTTATGGGTTTTATTCCCACTGTGGAAATGATTTAACTATTTCATTTGACCACTCAATACCTAGCTTTTTAAATTTGGTCAGAAAGGTAAGAATGCGAGTGTATTAATTATAGTTTTTTTTGCCTACATTTGAATCTAAATAAAATCAAATATGATAATTGTGAATTTTCTTATTGTAATAATTTTTTTCTTAAATATTGTGACAATTTTTCACTTCTGTCTTTTTATATATGCATATTACTACAGCACTAACCAATATAATATGATTATTATCTATTGTGTACAACACATATATGTATAGTTCAAGTCAAGCATGAAGTAACATTTTAAGAAACTATTTATCATAATAACTCATGGCAAGTGAATTTATTAAAACCAATGACCCTAACACAATCAATTTGATGATCTAAAGTGACATCATCAGGAAGTCAATGATGGAAGCACATAGTGTTAATGACATCATTTATGTTGCTTAATGGCAGTTGTCATATGTAAAAATAATATATTTTTTAACATGCATAACTTCAATTTTGCATCTGATTGTAGGTTTGATTCTGGAGGAATGAATTATTTTTATTTCTGTTTTCTGGCCGCTCAACTACTATATTCTTCACCTGAAAGGTGGCCAAAGGCCAATTTTGTTTTGATTGATAAATTTTGGCATAAAGCTTTGACCTGGTCAGTCAACTGTGGATATGAAAATAATTCCTTTGATTGTTGATTGAACATTGCCAGATTGTGCTCTATTCTGCTATTGTGTATTTTTCAGAATTTTAATTATTGTTACAATGCTGAATCCTGCATTTAGCAAACAACACTCCATTCTCCAATTTTCAATTCAGCCCCATTTTCGAGACATTGCGTTTTGAGTGGTGAGAAAATAAAAATTCACTCCTCAGAGTGGGAATGGACATCCACAACCGTCGCGTTTACAGTTGGTTACATTAATAATAAAGAAATTCAATTCACGAGCATAACATATTCTGCATCTGAATGTTTAGTAATACATATTAAGTATGAATCTAAATGTATTTATGTATGTTAATCAATTGTCTCATCGCTCTGGCAATAAGTCAGATGTATATCATTCCAAAGGAATTTACATGAATTATTTAATTAGTTAAATTAGTTGAGGACGGTCATGACGCAGGGACATGGGGCGGTCTACACCGGGTGTCATCATCTCGGGGTAAAAAAAACTTCTTTGGGGATTCCTCCACTAGCACTAGCTCATCTCTATGTATAATTCAGTGATTCCCCTAAAAGCGGTCGAAGCTGTTGTGTGCGAGGCCCGTCCCAAAGTCGCGATACTTGACGTCTTGTTGCAGCATTTTTTATTTTTTTCGTGAAGTGTGTTGTGTTTGGTTGGCGTAAATTGTTAAACGTGAAACAACTCCACTCTAACACAATTGGGGATTTGTTTTTAAAGGTAATAAACAAAGTGCTCAATATCAAAAGGCTGGTTAATTATTATATGATTTTGTTATAGAACGAAGGAATTTGTTATAGAACGTTACCGTGCAGTAAAAGCATTAGCAGAGAATTTTGAAGGACTTGTAGACGCAATTGAGGAATTGTGTGTTGGACGCGAAAATGTAAACACTAGAGGTGCTGCACAAAACCTAATGACTGCTGAGTGTAATTACTTTTTATTTCAAAGTAAAGGCTTGACAGTTGAAAAAACTGTCACAAAAATAGAGGCGCTTTGTTTTTATATTGAAGGAAAACGGGATTACATTGTGGAAGAGGCAATAGATATTACGACAAAAGAATCAGAAGACTGCGATATTCCAACAGAAAAACGATTTCGTCGAAAAAACGGATGGTTGGTGAGATGACCAGCGTTTCAGGACTTACACAGACAGAAGAACTTCAAAAAGATATGTTGTAATGTCCCCCATTCTGAGTTGAACTGCAGACAAGATCAAAGTCCTTTGAGGATGTACCTTTATTATTCGATATCGTACAATCTAATGCTTTGTTTTTAGTGAATACTGAAGAACTGAAATTAGCTACATCAAAATTTTGTGATTTTTTGATGAAGTCTCAGAAACCAAATTACTGAGATACTAAGATTTCGACTCTAGATTTTTTTAAAGTTTTTTGTAGAATGGGATTTTACAGAATCTCTTCCAAATCTTATGATTGCACTAAAATTGTTCATGACGGTTTGCGTGTCCGTAGCTGCATGTGAGAGGAGTTTCAGTAAACTAAAATTAATAAAAAAAAAATTGCTGGCAACAATGACCCAATCGCGGCTTAGCAATCTTGGTATATTAGCCATCGAATACGAGATAATACAAAATATAAATTTTGATTGAAGCTGTCAAAGCTAGACAGAAGAAATTTTAATTGTAAGCTGAAAAAAATCTTTTGTGTTAGTTTTTATTGTGTTTTGCTATTTCTTCAATATCATAAATAATGAATGATAAAAATGATCGAATTTGTTACTTTTTACCGTTGATGATGTGACATCATCACCTTCCGCACCGGGTGGGCACCCAAGGTGCTACTATAAACACGACAGATTGGGAGTTTGATTTCTATATAAGGAAATGAAATATTTAATATTTTCATTACTTGCTCTGATAATCAGTAGACTTAGCGCAGCGTTGACTTCTGCCATTCTATATGCAATGCCTCCAGAATTTGGTATCCGGAAGTATCTTAATGGTAACAGAGTGACTTAACACTAGGTTTCCAAGTTTCCTTTGACTCTTTGCTATTTGCGGTATACACCGTTAGCTAAAAAAAATCCTTCATTTATAATCCCCAACACGCCTTAATGCATATTTGTGTAGATATATATATGATTTTATAACGCTTATCTTTTGCCTTATCTTTTACTCACATGTTTGTGTTCATTGTCACTATAACATAATTGACGAGAAAATCTATTTTTTGTAATGTGATTAATGGATTCTTATGGACGTATTTATATATGATAGGTGATAAATAGATAGACCGATTTTGATCAAGTTTTTAAAATTGATGTTACGACAACATCAATTGTTTTTGATTTGTTGGATAATTACAATTAGCAACTAATATTAAACAAACAAGATTAAATGTTTTAAAAAACCCTCGACCAAAAATATTACAATCTAATCTTGGCAAAATGCTTTTAGTTTTTAAACTTCTAATTCGATTTTCATAAAACATAGCTAAGAACCACCGCTATGAACAAGGCTTTCGATGAAAAAGACCGTACGCTAATCGGTTCATTAATTCAGGAGCTACGGTGCCAGGAGATAGACATACAGACAGACATGTTCAACTTAAAACCTTTTTTCATTTGTACATTATGTAACAAATATGTAAAATAACCCCTGCTTGCCTCAGGGGTTATTTTACATATTTGTTACATAATGTACAAATGAAAAAAAGGTAAACTGAAGAAATTGATAAATATTCATATTTCATTTCAACTTTCACACCAATTTCACATTTTCTAAGTATATTTTATACTAGTTTCGTTTCTTAATTTATGGTTCATGCCGTATTCTGCATTTGCATAGCAGAGTAAGCGAAGGGAACTTAGCGTAAACACACTCTGTTCCCTAGTGTCCCCCGAGTGGCAAACGAATCTACAACCGTGTTTACAATCGGACGCTCGCTGTGCCACGACGCCCTCACAGTTGTTTAGCTTAACTTAGGGTTTTTTGTAGCGTTAATTTTTTCCCACACGAAACACCAAGTTCATGCACCGTAAGAAATAAACGCTCCCCTATTTTGACTGTCTTGACATGCATTGTTGGCTTTTTATTATTATTTGTTAAGAATTTATAGAGAGAGTTGTTACACGATAAAAATTAATTCACATTATTTATTTTTTTCACTTATGTTTAACAGTTTTAAAGCAAACACTACATGCGTATGCGTGTCCTGCTTCACAAAAACATTTATATACAACCTAAAATATACAATAATAAATAATTAACAAAAAAAACGTAAAATGCAATTTACAAAAAGAAAAAACTATTTTTTTTTTAATGTATTATAAATAATTTATTTGGTCTGCAAAACGAACAGCAGCTATTTGTATACTACTGGGACAGGAAAGTCGGACAAGAAACGTTATTTAAAGATGCAATTAAGTTCAAGGTGAAAATAACATGGGTTGTTATTGTTGGTATTTATTTATTTTCTTATCACGTACATAGATATGTGATAAAAAATCTCTGGCTACCTCTACGACTATATTTATGTATTTTTAACATTTTTTAGTGTTATTCCACATTTAGGAAAGAAAAATATTTATTCAGAAAACGTATAAAGAATTGAACGTAGCGGGATTTGAACCCGAGCATCTTGGGACACGTCCAAACGCTCTGACGACTAAGCCGTACGTTTTCATCAAGCTACGTGGAAATTTTTATACACTTGTTACAACTTATTTATATTTAACAACATAAATAAGTGATCAGAGCGCTTATGGTATACAAGAGTCGCAGGGTCAAATTCCCCTACGTTAAAATTTTTATACGACGTAAGTCTTTTAAAATTGAGGTCATTGGGGTCATTGTGAGGCATAGTTCGATCTCCATTCGATGGCATAGTTATATTTTCATTTTCCAGCTCTGTCAATCACGTCATAAAAATTAGGGCGGATGGTGGAGAACGGAGTGCATTAACTATTATGTAGGTTCCCTCTGCTATGCGGAGGAAAAACATTCGTAAATCTAACTCTATACTTCTACTAGGGAGGATTTGGAGTAAGGAATTTTAAATAGATATAAAATAAATAAATAATAATACTTTTTCTTTCGAACACACGATTATAGCGTCACGGCAACGGTCAAACTTATATTAGTTGAGTCATGATGACCAAATAGTTATTTATTTTGTATTTATATTATTGTGATCTTGGTCATGCGATGAACTTAACTTTAACTTGCTCCATTAAACGATGAAATCATTTTGCTATTTTGCTATATGAGATAAATATTAGTCACTAGCTTCTGCCTGCGGCCTCCGTGTATAAATAAAAATAAAAAAAAACAAAATAGCGTATAGTCTTTTTCGTTTTGACAATTGACAAATCAACACAAAGATATTTTTTTATTTTAAACCAGTAGTTTCCGAGATTAGAGCGTTCAACTATACAAACTTCAGCTTTATATTAAGCTTATAAGTAGATATATCTACATAGAGTAAAGCAAAATACTTAGTGTTGATTTATAGGACAGTTTCTTCATTGTTTGACTCTCAGTAATTGAGTTGGTTGGTTCTGTCTGTTTAGCATGAAGTATGTAAGTAACCATTAACATAAAAGATGTTTCATACATTATGGGTTTGAACTGGAAGGTGGTAACAAAATGTACAACTATCAACGTCAAAAGAGGCCACCGTGCCGCGTGGCAGTGGCATTTGTTTATAATCCCGACAGTTGTGGGTTCAATTCCCACTTGCGGGAATTAGATATTTTCTTTTCTGATAAACACAAAGCATAAAAAAATATAGTTATTTTTTAATAATTGAATGTGTCATGACAATTATTAAAAACAAGTGGAGATTGGAGAGCGGAATAACTTGTTCCTTAATTTCTCTCTAACTACTCGACAATATTACCTAGTCGTACGATGATTTACAAAAGTTTCAAAGATTATTGTTATCTATAGCTACTAAGCCGTAGTGTTTATTTGGTTTGGTTGGCACGCGCTAATCTCGAGAACTACTGGTTAGGATTGAAATAATAATCGAGGATAGTTTTTTTAACATTTTTTAAAGTGTTATTCTACACTTAGAAAACCTCCAAGCCATACGTTCACCTGGTCGGTTTCCAGGAGGCGCGGGTTCGAGTTCCGCTACGTTCAAATTTTTCGTTAACTTTTCGTCAATATACGTTCGTTTTCTAAATAAGTATTTTTCTTTCGAGGAAAGTTACTACATTAGTTATCATAATGTCAGTCCAAGTTACCTCACTTATAATTTGTCATATTATATCACATACAACTCTTAAGTTATTCCATTGGACCACGCGGAAACCGCAGGCAGCTAGTTTGGAACCAAATGAATCATACGGAGTATTTCAGTTCGTATTACTAATACTGTAGTACAGCTGTAAGTATTGTAATAAATAAGATTTGAACATTTTTATTTATAATGAATTAACTTTTCTTCAAGTGGGTCATAACTGGATAATTCAGGAGTATTCAGAATGCATTTGGTGCTGTGCCAAGATTTCTTAGGAGTAATTTTGAAAGCTCGTATACATTTAAAATTTTTTGTGATGAAAAATTAAGGAACATATGAATCACTCGGTTGATATTTATATGAATCTGCTCAAAATTTTCAAGACATTGCATGATAAGCATCGGAGCTTAACGCCGCCTTTTGTAGCAGGACCTACAACCACCGCAACGAAGTTTTTCTATCATATATATCTATTTATTTACTAATTATGAATTATTTAATATGATATCATGTATAAGGTGCAATGTAAGACCAAAACATTATTTTAGATAGACTTTTATTCTGTTATATGGTTTTCGAGCGTGTCACTTGAGCATAGACCTATTGTCTCTTTTAATGAAAATTATAATAATGACTTTCATCGGCTGAAATCTACATTTCTTTACTGAGATTTAATAGAGCTCAAGAGTTTGTTCGGTTGAACACGCTAATCGCAGAAAGCAGAAAAGGAATAAGTTCATAGATAGATAAAGGTAAAAGAGCATTTTACAAAAAAAAATCATACATTTTACCAATATATAAAATTTGTGTACAACTTTCAAGTTCGGAACCTAGTAATCAAAGAACAGAATAGGATGCACAAGAGTGTGATTAAACGTGACAGGATGTGGATTCGATTCCTCAAGTGGGAGGAAATGAAATATTTAGTATTTTACTTTCTTTTCTCTGGGGTCGAGGCAAAGCGTGGCGTTGAGTTCCGCCACTCAACACTCAATGTCTCCAGAATTCGGCGGAAAATGGGGAGCGGAATGTCTTGACACTAGTCTCCCTCGGCCTGTCCTGCTACATTCAGGCTACGGCGTGACGTGACGCTGGAAAAACATATTTTTTCAATCAGAACAAAACAAATTATGCTTGCAAATGTGTTTTCTATTTCTAGTAAATGCATAATTTAATTATAATAATTGTTAATTATTTTATGCAGTATGATATACACATATGGCAGTGTTAAAATATGATACAAAGAGGAAATTCTTAATTTAATGGATTTTTACTTCCTTTTCATATTTAACGTTGTTTGTAATTAACTTTATTGTAAATGATGCTCGTGTTTCAGTATGATGTAAGTTATTATTTATGTGAGTTATATTGTTAGATTTATGCTTTTAAGATATTTTCTTTGTCCATTTTTTTCCTTTCTTGGTTTCATAATAGATATATATATTTTTAATTTAACTAATGAAAGTAATGAAATATCGTATAAATTTTAAATATAACAAAATTAATATTCAAATTTTAATAAATCATTACAAATCGTTCGCATGTCGCTACAAAAGAATTGTGAAATTTTAATATGTGTATAATGTCAAGAGCGCGATAAAGACTAAAAAATAAATTTTAATGAAAAAGAATACTGCGTACGTAGCTTTCTGACCAATTTTCCAGATTTTGTGTGTTGATGAGAGACGAAATTTAATTCTCTGTTTACTATTTGTTTACCAATAATTACCCGAGTGGGAATCGAACCTACGGCCATTGCGTTTACTTTCGGCCTGGCCTTACAATTTAATACTAAGTTATGAAAGCTTTTTCTAAGCTTATACTTTTTATAGTGTCCATTTAAAGGTCTCTAGTCTCTACTTTAAATATTAGAACGTGACATTTTGCATTTAGATGATGTCATCTAATTAGATAGACGTCTTAAGGACGTTCAACGTAATGTCGTTGGGGCTTACTTAAACTGTTATTGATTAATAAAATGAACAGCTTATCGTTTTTCCCGTATTGCGGAATAGGCAGGGGAACCTAGTATCCAAGCACTCTTTTGCCGTTTAAGTGTTGCTCACTCATCGCCACCATAGTTATCAGAACGTAGTTACCAGAACGAGAGAAATGTAAATAATTAATTTCCCCGTCTGAGAAAGCAACGCCGAACTTCGTCCACCGAACTGTCTCACTCCGCCACTACGGTGATACAATATCTTCGACGGTTTAGTATATTTTTAAACTCTTCTTTTTATTTAAAAAAAAAACATAATCATCCTAGGGTCGTTGCATTAAATTATAATTTCTGTTGCATTTATTTATTTAAATTATATTTAAAATAATGATGTAGAAGCTGCGCGAATCCCACGAAACATAACACCGTGACCTCATCTGATAAAGATTTACATAATCTGCAAGTATCTGTGCCCTCGTTACGTATCGAGGTGTCGTATTTATATATACAATGGGTGCTTTTATTCTATACTAGCGAGCCGCCCGCGATTTTGCCCGCTTGAATAAAACAGTAATGTTATAATATCGATATAATTAATGTGGAACAAATACCGAATAAAATATATTTTTAAACCATTTCTTTGTGTTCTATTACGTTGATAAATGCCCCCAATAACAGTTTTTCCTCATATATCTTTTATGTACAGACAGCGATTAGTAACAATTTTTTTAAATTTATAATATAGAATTATAGATGTTTTTATAACTTCATGTCGCTTTAGGACGGCAGGCCTGTACGACTCGATTTGATCGAAGTGATTAAGAGAATGTCACTTGCTTTTTGGTTAGTAAAGACTTCTTAATATTTTTTTTTCATTTTATGATACTGTTCGCGCTTTCTAGACTATGTAAAAGTACCGCTGTTGCCTATATTTTGCTTCAACAATGTTTACCGTCGAGTTCAGTGCTCCGTTCTTGGCTACGCCGCTTGTGATAAAACGAAGAGCAAAAAATAATTGATTACGTTTAAGGAAATTTTGTTTCATTAAGAGCTTTTAGAAAAAGTCTATTATATAATTACGTATATTCTCGTGCAGTATTTTTTATTTACAACCCTAGTCACATACGCATCCCTATATATAGTAACAATTCAGGCACTAGGTATTTTGCTCGTATTAAAATGTTAATATAAGGGCGTTAAGCTCGTGAAAATCTTCTAAAAAAACCTTTAATAGTTTATGCACCTTCTATTCCTTTTTTCATCTTTCTTCGAAAGCAATCTTGCACTGATTTAAATGCTCTGACCGCCTTTTAATACCCATTCACAATTTTATAAAAGTTTTTATATCCATTTTTATTCGTAATTAAAAAGCCATCGCCCAATAGCAGTTTTATAGCATTGAATATTTATTTTTATTTATGTGATTTGTGGGATATTTAATTATGCTTTCTATGATTATTTTAATTTCACATAACGGTTGATAGAAATTGATACAAATCCTATCTAGGATCTTGATTATATGTAAAATATATATATTAAAAAAAAAACCAAAGATTTGTTTTGCTAATCAAGACGCTGCCAATGTTTTATCTATAATTAAGATGTTCGGAGTGTGCCAACTGAGTACTAATCACTCCAATTTGACTAAAAATTTAATTATTTTTTTTAATTACGGAAAAATATGTAAAAATTTCGAAACTGTTTATAATAAATTATTAGTTATTTATAAAAGTATACTGGTAAAAAACTGGTAATGCAATTAATTTAGTTCGTAGAAAGCAAACAACCTTAATTGTGGAATTTACGGTCGTATTTCATAAGCATTAACAATTTTTGATAGTTTTTGAAATATGGTTTTTAATGCATTATTTGATTCACGTAATCAAATTAAAAAATATGTCGTATAATTTAAAGTTATTTTGTGAAAATCATGGGTTTTATGGATTTTATATTTTACTTTTGATATTAAATTTTCTTAACACAACCTTATGAAGCCAATTAAAAAAACTAACTAGTTTTTCTCATTGGACCAGATTGTAATTTTTTTTATTTAAACAATATTATTTATATATACTAAATTCTTATTTTTAAATTACATATATAAATGTTTAAAATATATAAAATATCAAAAAGCAACAACTTTTTCGAAACAATACAAGGAGAGGAAAACATAAAATCTACAGAAGCCATCAAGCCACATAGTGTCTAGACATACCACATCCAAGTCACCGCTAGTCGACTTTCTTGGTACCCATTCAATCAACTATAGGTACTCGTATGCCCATATCGAGTAGGAAACGTCTCTCATGCTGCCGTCAGTGTATAATTGATCTAATCAATTGCCAACAGGAACTTCTTCATGGGGGTCCCGATACAGTTACTTAATACTGTTATTGGTTACTGGTTAAGTCGTGCTAGGGGTTTTGCGAGATTTTATTATCTTAGATTTTTAATGAAATCCTTGATTAGTTTGTTAGTTGATACAGTGTGAAGTTCAAATTTGGCCGTTTTCATTTTATAGCTTTTTATGTGCTTAAATTGGGAAATGAGATTTGAGCCCAAAAAGACTTCTAATATCTTTGAAAATGTATTGACAAGGTGCAAAAACATCAAGACATCGTAGTAATGTTTAATTATAGATACTACTCGTTGAATCAAAGTTATAATAGTTTTTTAGCTGTTCTATGTGTGATTTTTTTTAAAGGCTGCGACCAATAGTATACGACAAACAAGCAAATAGAACAATTTAGTCGACCCACGCCGTCGTCGTTTGGCTAGAGACGCGTGGGCGCGACCGCTAGTTGCGTTCATTAACACCGATAACAATTGCATTTATGCTTTACGATAAACGTTTCATTTGTTTCCCCTTATTTATATTTAAAGTTACAGTCAAAATTATAATTAAATTATAAATCTATATATAAAAAAATCTCTTCCGTCACGAAGTGATTGACTTACATGAGACAAATAATTTTAGATGTAGGTTTCTTAGGGACTGTGAGGGAGTACTAAGGCTTGTATTTATAAATCGCTCCCAATTCCTAGGTCGGCCTTGAGTTGCCATTTTCATTAAGAGATTATTGAATTGGCATCTCGAGGTGGATCTCAGAGTGGAAAGTGCTTTGTAAATACGGGCCTAAGAGAGGATAACTCGACATTTCTATGAGAATGGGAAAAAAAACAAGATTTTCCGTTTTACATCTTAAAGTCCATACACATAAAGTTGCGGGCGACGACTAACCATATGTATAGACAAAGAAAATCTACAATGACAAATTTAATATGAAGCTCTATTTGAACCCTTCGGTATTAAACAATTGTCAAGTGGTTTCATAAACACTTAAGATTAATTAATTAGGTGCGTTCAAGTTCAAGAAGTAACTACCTAGTTTGTATTGTTTATATTTAAAATATTTTCTTTTACTCTTGACAAAGTCTAGTCCATGAACAAAGTTTATTAATCCTTTTATTGAGGATAACTAAATAGGTACAGGCTATATTACATCAAGTTAATTGTTTCGTTGTGACCCATTGTTTCTGCGACTTGAGTTATCTATGGGACTTACAATGCATTATTTGTCCTATTCTACACTTAATTATTTTAATTTGACCATGCGGACGAAGCCACAGTACTACTATAGTTACTATCATAGGCAATAGTTTCCGTTTGTTCCTTACTAAACCTTTCTTATTACTCTATGCAAATATAAGCAATAATCTCCGAACTAATGACTACGGTACTGTATTATAGTAGAGTAGATTACAGGAAACGGTGCAATAATTATTATTTTGCAATGATAAAAACAAGCTATGTTTTCCTCTACAGCTAGCTAATTAGGTTTCATCGTTGTGTTTAAAATTGTAATTTGTTATAGTACTGATTTTTAAGTAGGTATGTCAAAAACGTTAATATTTATTCTGAAGGCTTGTGTTACTTTCATTTCACTACGAGATGTTGTTTAGCGTTTATTCAATTATATGAACGAACTTATTGTCACCCGCACTTGTATAAAACGGGAATAAAAACGTAACGTTATTAAAAATGTTATTAAATAGTTACGTCAAGTAAAAAATAATCATCTAAGATATTCAATTGAAAAAGACTTTATGTTGAGTTCACCACTTTAGTTGGCGTTATTGTTCGTGCTTCTGAAGGATCAGTTAAAGAATATATAATAAGATGGGCCCGAGAAGAACCCTCGTAAATGTTGTAAAATGTTGTAAATATCTGGTATCAAAGATAAATGTGTACAGAGCCGTACCCGAATCTAGTTTATATTAAACAATATCTCTTGCCCTTCATTCTCTATTTCAGCGCAGGTACAGCCCACATTGTTGCCACAATTCGTCGGCAGATTGCGCAACGTTTTCGAGTCACCGTGTAAAAATAACTTGTGACACAATAGGCTCGGGCCCTAATCGTGGTGTCACGAAAATTGCCTATCTGTGCTAACGTATTTTTTTATATACCCTTTTTTGTTTTCGTAACGAAGAAAATATGTAGTGATACGACTCTCTGTTGTTTATCTGTAAAGTATACACCTAAGTCAACGTAGGATACCTTTTAATTAAAGAACAGACACTTGATATTTTTGTTATAAATATTTTTTGGCTTGAATTTGAATTTACCCTCACCAATCTTTGTGTTTTTATATGTAATTTAAAAGAAGATTTTAATTATATTCCGTTTTTAAATATTCGTTCGTTATTATTAATTTTTTCTCTATATTTAAAAATATTACCTCGAATATATCAAAATAAATTTTATAGTATTCGTCATACCGTTAAAGAATTAGTAAAAAGTTTATGATCATAGTCAAGATTAAAAAATTATAAAGGAGTATTTAATTTACGTGCACTGATCCTACTTTTTTATCAATTCGTCAATTAGCACTACTAATTAAGTAGAGAGAATCTGTTACAATCTAAAACACTCCGTTCTCCACTTTTACAAAGGTCATTGGTATAAAAACAAAAGAACTTTTATATTGAATAAGTACTTACATGGTTTTTTACTAGTTTTACATTTGTTTATTGATCGAACACCAGAGCCAGTTTGCTTAGAGTAATCTATATTTAGAATGATAACGGTACACGATGCTTTATAGATGATCTAGATGAGCCTGTGATAATCGTTTGATTAAATGATAGGTTCATATTATAGCATAAATCATAAATCTTCAAGTATATTTGCATTCGATGGTGTAGGCAAAGAGAGTAAGTGAGAAGCCACTCCGTATTCCGCTTTTACTCAAACTAAGACGCTATGGTCAGGCCCCAGAGAGGAGATGTCCGTTTGCATCGTAGGTGGTACGTAGGCTTAAATTTTGAACTGTAAATGACTGCCTTATAAACCACGGCCTTTTAATATTAATAAACAACTTTTCTTCTGATATACTTAACCACAATGTATTCTAAAAGTTTAGTACGAATATAATGAGATTACAATCTAACAAAAAATAAAACAGAACATTCACATATCTTTGGTACCAACCGCATTGACAAACAGGGTGTGACCATCTTAAGGGAATGTAGAGCTGTGTAAGCCTTAATATACTTTTATTAGGTGTACGTTGTCATGGAGATGGTTTGAAAAGTGATGTAGGTATATCTTTATTTCTAGCTACACCCTGTTGTCACATATAGCATAAGCGAAGGAAATTTAGTCTTAAGACACTGTTCAATACTTTCCGGTCAATATATTGGAAGACACTGCGTGTTGAACTGAACGTAGCGTCCATATTTATTGTGTAAAATATATTTAAATTATTTTTTAATATAGTACATAATAAATTCAAT
>DWAN01001873.1:0-16502 GCA_018230445.1 Heliconius hewitsoni
CGCGCCTCCTGGAAACCGACCAGGCGCTCTGACCACTGAGCCATACGTTAGCCATTCTTTCCTGAGTGTGGATTAACACTTTAAAAAATGTTTAAAAAATATTTAATACATTATTTTAAAATAAAAAAGTTATGTTTCTTATTCTATATATGCAGAAGTCCAAAAAAGGTGCTCTCTGGTATAATACTGGAACCTGAAGTGGAAGAGAAGGACATAGACAATGTGACCTGGGAGGACGGTAAGTAATATGTTAAATTTAAAATCATTTAAAGTGTCAAACATTTATATATTTAATATTTTTGTTTAAATTTCTTACCTATAACATTTGTTAACCATTAGTCTGTTTATTTGTTTTGATATTATAAAAAAAAAACAAAAAGCTTGTATTTTGAGACTATTAAATAAGTTACAAAATTATTCTTGTTTGCATTTCATCAGACTATATTATGTTTATAGTATATATTTAGATTTTTATATATCTTTCATTAAGTCCTACATTCTGAAGTAAAAGTTTAGTTACATATGTACTAAAACCGACCAGACCCAAGAATACACTTGTAATTTAATACCAGGGACCAATAAATTCGTTTTCGTAAAACGCCATTTTGTTTAGGGGTAGTTTTTTTTTTATGATGCCTTTGGATATTCATTGTTAAGATTCAATTTTCCCTTTTCACGCAGAAGATTTTGCAAACGATGTAGAGTTAACAGAAGAACAACAGATTCTGCTTCTAGAAGAGTACGAGAAGGAAATAGCATCGAAAAAAATTAAACCCCGTGACAATAAAAATAATAACGAAAAAACAAATAAAAAAGACACAAATAAATTAGATAAAATTAATAAGAATGTCAAAAGTCCTGTTAAAAAGATAGACGAGTGTGGAAACAATATGGTGGAGGATTATTTTGGGGATAAAGAGGTTAAAGATGATGCGAGTGCTAATTCCGATGAGAGTTGGGAGAAGGAATTTGAAATTGAGGAACCTGTAGAACAAAAAGCCTGATTGTTTTCGTATTTCGGCTTTTAATTAGCCGAATATGTACTATTTGATTAAAAAAATCGATATCGAATGTAACGAAATGTCGATTGTGAATTTATTAATCGATTTTAAACTTTTTTGTTATCTTTAAATCGATGTGAAAAATAATATTTACTCCGTTGATAAAATTATAGTTTGATTACTTTTATTTGATTTTAGTATGTAGTTATGATCTGCTCTATAATAATTTTAATATCCGTTAATAATAAAAAAAATGTATTATATATTAAGATTGGGTTGCCAAATAATGTCTTAGTATAGTATCAAAAACTGCCATTTATATGTGCATTATAAAAATAAAATGTAAAGACGCAGGTATAAAATATAATGAAATCTAAATTTATACAAAACACTACTACACTTATAGTAAAGGTTATTGTAAAAATGATGGGTGTAAAATGGCAACCCTACGGCCGATAGCACAATATCAATGAATTTTCACTAAAATATCATAATATTACTCGTATACAATAAGACCACGCAGTTATTTTTTTCACTTGGAGGTCTTATGTTGACAACTCAACGCCGCGCTTTGTCTCGACACCAGAGCCAGAGATGAAATGGAAATATAAATTTAAGTAAATATTTCATCTCCTCGAGTGGGGATCGAACCTACAAACGCCACTACTGGCCTCATCTTAAAGATCTTATTATAAGCCATTATAAAAAAAACTGATTACTGCGTGGGGACTATACCAATTTCATAATATAGAGTAATAATTGATTACATATAAATACGGATTTATTATAGTTATTAAGATTCACTTTATAACAACGGTGTCCATAGTATATAGTAGAGTAAAAATTTAGTAAATTAAGGTAACTCATTATGACATACAGCTTGCATAGACTGCTTCATTTTAATGCTGTAAGTTAAGACGAACATCATTTTTTTTATATATTTCTTGTGCAATACTGATCAAAATTATAAAGTGTATTATTACTATTACTTCTTCAATGAAAAGTAAAAATGTTTTTAAAGGGTCTTAAACATTTTCGCTTTCGCTTATATTATCATGTTTTACTTGTATTCTAATCATCTCATTTCATTTTACATCTATTAAAGCAAAAAAATATATTAATTATAAATACATGATTTTTACATCTACTTTGGATTCAATATATAATTATATATGAACAAAAAACGATAATTTTAAAATATCTTTTTATCTATCTTAAGTGCTTTGACAGAAAATTAAAATTTCTTCATATATATAATACATTATTTTAAATACATAGATATACATACATACTATTTTCACAAAATTTCTTATTCTTCACCTCCTAGAGTCTATTTTTGTAGTTACTTTATTATTTATATATGTAACTATTCCACCGATTACGCCTTCTTAATTACTAATTATTATAAATATGTATGTAATTATACAATATAATGCACTAACTGAAGACTTTGCTTGAATAAAATATTTTAGTTATCAATATTTTAGATATAGATTATAACAATATATACCAATAATACTTAAAAAAATTATTCAATTATTAGGAATTTATAATTTATTATTAACATTTAAAAATGTATTCTTAAAAGTTAATATAAGAAATTTGTATTGAAATCATTGAGTTTTGGCATTTAAATCCACATAACTATCAACTTTATATATTGTTGTTTTATTAAACAAAATGTGTTCACCGTCCTTTTGTTATATTTGTTACGTATTATAGATATTTTTTGTATTTTTCTATAAATATTTAATTTAGTAATAATTTATAATCGTATTTAAAATAAAAAACCATTCCACTTTTGTTTTGTTACAATGTACCTCGAACTAATGTCTCGTCTCTTTATTTTATTTTATTATATTTACCTCCTCATGTGACAAAGTAACTAAATACAATATGGTGAAGAAACACCTATATTTTTTTTCTACTTGAAATTATTATGTATTATTAACATATCTTTTATATTTCGCCAAATGTAATAAGTTTATTTTGGAAATGACAATCGAAATAAATATCTTACATATACATTTAGTTATAATTATTTTGAAAATTAATTAATTTTATTGTTTAACGTTATATAGAATACGAGTGTGATATGCCCATTTTGATTGATAGTATTAGATAGTTTAAGAAATTATAAAAGTTATTAGTGATTATAAAAACTGCATAAAAAGTATTTATCCAGACAATACGCAATCTTTTTTATATTTTAATTAAAATTATGTTTTTCAGCACCATTTTTATTAATTATCTATATATAACACGTGACAGCTGTCATTTGACGTTGACATCCGATTTCGTTATGTTTGTGTAAATTATTAATAAGAATATGAATAAAGTTATTAAAAATTGCAATTGTTTTTTTTTACTCTAACTCTACATACATATAAAAATATAATATAATAATAAATGTTGTTGATTGATTAGTTTTTTGTTAATAAGGTTTCTAAATGGCAGATTTTAATGTTTACTTTAAGAGTATATTTGGTTCGCAACTCGTTATGTTAAATTTTAGAGTGTGACGAACAGAATGTAATTATAATAAAAAAAAGTACTACGTTTAATAATACCTATTATTAATACCTGTAATAAAAATAATAGGTTTTATATTTAATGGAATAAATGAAACAAATTCATGAGAGTTTTAATTTTTAATTAGTTTTTACCAATGGTAGAGGTATATCAGGCGGTACTTGTCCATCTAAATGCGGGTAAAAAGCTCCGGAAGCCGCCATTGCTAAACTTGTCGGGGTATCCCCTGGACGTGGGTACGGGTGGTGAGGTGGCGCACCCATCCATTGTGGATACCAGTAGAGACCCTGTGAATAAAAAAATTGCTATAATAAAGTTTTAGCTGATAATTTTATATTAGTGAAAATTTTTGATATGTATTAAAATTAAGATGACCTCAAATATAATTTAAAAAAACATTACAATTTTCAAACAACTAAGTATACACTATATACGTTCAAAAGGACACGATACCTTATTATTTCCTGCACCGCCAGAACAAGTATATCTATATTCGTTGACAGTGAGAGGATCTAAGTAACTAATGCCGGCGATAGAGCCATAGTTCGGTGGGAACATAAACCAGCAACCGTCCAACGAATCTAAAGAGAAACAAATAAATGTACAGTTATATACTTTTTTAAGAAGCGTATAAAAGTTTGAACCTAAAGTTATGCCGACATTTTTAAACGCTACTTTTTTACAATTTATTTATGTTTCTGCATGATTGTAAGAAATTTCTGCTACTTATAAATAATTGTTACTGCATAGAATTATCATCTGGCAAAGGCAAACACTTATTTATAAAAACATTTCAATTAAATTCTTTTTAATTTGGAATATAGCAAAAGTTAGTAAGTTATTTAAAGGGCTTTGGTAATTCGTGACTACTTAATACAGAAGGTTAGATAGTTTAGCAAATATGGTCATATACTCATAAATTTCCTTTTTCTTATTCCAATGGATTCAGCCTCTTAACAAAATTGTCTATACAAAAAATATAAATAATAAAAAAATGCAATTACATGTAATATTAGTGTAATCAAGTCCTGGCGGCTCAGTGGACACGTGATACGCTTCTGTAGTCTGTTCGAGGAAAGGTGGAATTGGAGACAGACCTGTGCCGGGGTCACCCGGTATTATAAATGGACCTAAAAATCATTTTAATATAATATTTTTAACATTTTAAAAGTGTCATTCTACGTTTCAAGAATAACAATGCTTTTTTAAAAAATGTATAAATTTATTAACGTAACCCTTACGTTCCGTTCAATTTTTTAATATGTTTTCTAAAAGCACGAAAGCTAGTTTATGTAATACGCATTCTTCCTAAAGCTATTCAACCGACTGGTAAAGAAGTTTGTTCACATACAATTTTTAAGGATGTAGTCGTGGACAAAATCTAGGTACTTAAAAAAAACAAAATTGATGAAAAAACGATTAATAAATTTCTCGTTATACTCTGTATAATGCAAAAGCATGTTTCAAATTTAATATTTCATATGCATTTTAATGACCACCTTGACAAACAGTTAAGGACATTAAGCGAGCTAAGCCTCATGTAAAATCTAGTATTTATATAAACTAGACTCACTAGAGTTTACTTCTATTTAACCGTCTAGTTAAAAAAGGCGTTGTGCTATGAGGTCAACATAAACTACTCCCGACTACCATCAGATTCATCTTAGCACCTTTTTACTTTGCTATGATTGTGGCACTAAAATCTTATAATTGTTCTTATTTAGGAGACTTTCTAAATAAATATTTTTAAATAAAGAATGAAAATTTCTAAATAATGATTTTTCTTTCCTAAGAGTGAAATAACACAAAAAAAAAATTAAAATCTTGTAATTGTAGTTTAGTAAGTATATCATTTTAGAACTATAAAACTTATAAATAATTGTTACCTCCATAGAAATTTGTGTTATTCCATTCACAAACATGATGGTCACAAACTAATGGCGAAAATTTTTCCTTTGTGTAAAACGAATGTCCATTTGGCAGGAACTAAAATAAGATTATTTTTAATTTAAGTAATTATATAAGATGATGAGTCACCGGGACTCCTTTACATTATACTAAAATTCTCACTTTGCCAAATAAACGTATTGAAAACGTCGTAGCGTACAGTACGATTAAGAGATTAGGTAGAAAAAGATTGTGGTTCGAAATTAGCTGTAAATCTGTACAGATTAGATTTTTGGTTTTTCTTACTTTTGATTACTTTTTCCCGATTGCGCAAAAGTTCAGAAAAACTAATTTCAGGGCGGCCACGACTTGTTGACCGTACTGTAGTGGGCCACGCGTGTAACTGTAAACGCGTAGATTCGATTCCACTTGTGGAATCAATGGTGGTGTGTTGTGGCTCCGATTCCCGCCCGAGGAAATGAAATATTTAATATTTTAATTTTATTACCTTGATATCGAGGCAAAGCGCGACGTTGAGTTCAGCCACTCAACTGCCATGGCTCGAAAATTCGGCAGATAACGGAGAACTTAACACTTAATTCTCTCTGCCTATCCTGTTATGTGCGAAATACAACTTGGAAACTAAAAAAAGTAATCGGGTAATCACCAATATTTTAATTTTGGGGAGAATTTATGGAATTTATCAGCTTCACGCTCTATCCCGCACATAACAGGGTAGGTTATAATTTATGTATAAAAGCATAAAATCACAATTATTACTTTAGTACATAGTTAATACCTTGCCTCTTTTATATTATATTTATTTGTTAATCCGTTTGTTAACTTACGAAATACTTTGAATAACTCACCAGCATGTAATCGTAGTGTCTAAACCTTATTCCTTGTATGTTAAAGTCCAAAATAAAGGAGCCAGATGTTATGATGCAGGAAACAGCTGTCAATGGCGGTAGTTTGTACATGATAAGACCACATTTAACAATCGCTTTTGGCATTGTTGATACGTCCCTTATGTGTTGTAGGTTCTTTTTAAATGGAAACCTATGAAATATAGTATAATAGCAATATTTCAAGAATTTCAAATTGTCGCTTATTTAGATTGTTAAGCGAAAAGAACCCAGTGTTAAGACACTGCGTTTTTTCACGTTCGGTGACAGAAGTCAATGCTACGCTTCGTCGACAGAAGCCTTTTATAGTGCATCAAAATATAATTCGAGATTACAATCCCGATAATTGTTACAGTAAAGACAGATATATTTCTAGTGTATTGTGTGCGATGTATGTAGTAGTGTAGGCTGAGGGAACCAAGACACTCCGCTCGACACTTTTCGCCGATTTCTGGAACCATTGCGTGTTGCCGTGGCGGAACTCGACGCCGCGCTTTGCCTCTACACCAGAGTGTAGAAATTAATGAAATTTGCTTAAATTTTTCCTCGAATGAGAATCCAACTGACAACCTGTCGCATCTACAGTCACACGTCTGAGCCCCTGCGCCACGAGTCATGATTTTTTAGAATATTATAGTAAATATGTTCTAAAATTCAAAACACTACAATAAATTACCTAAATATACATATACCCAAATGGCACTCTAGACCATGTATGTAATTGTCCATTTGGAAAACCACATTCGGGTCTTCCTCCAAAAAATATTTTGTATCATCCATGAAATGTATAAAGCCCAAGAAATGGAACCCGCGATCTTTGCAATACGGAGTGATACCGCGTCCCATGTTGTAAATATCGCTATACAATTCTGATACGAAAATATAAACGTTCTTACCGCAGTAAAATTCTAAAAAATATAGACAATAAAGTTCGTTAATTGATAAGTTTTCATAATAAGTATGTTTATTTTTTCTATTTACTTAACAAAAAATATACTAACAGTGTCTATATTTTACATATAAATCTTTAGATGTGTCACCGTAAGATTATAAACACCATTAGTTCATATTTTCTATCGATACATTGTAAACTCTTTAAGCGCTGGCACTAATTGATCATTTCTACAGCAAAACCGACCAATAGGTGTTGTGACCACAGAGCCCAGAATCGAAAAATGTGTTAATAAAATTAAATTTTATTCATGATGTACCTAAAAATATAATTCTCAATACAACATATAAAGTATGTTGTATTGAGAATTCAAATATAAACAATTAAGAATCAAGACTATATATACACTGTAACTTTGTTATTTTTATACTAACCGTAGATACCCGGATATTTAAGTGCAGGTTCGGTTAGGTAAGCTTAATTAATTTTAAATTTAAAAGTTTCTAACCTAACCACCTACACTTAAAAGTAGCTGCGGTAGCGTTGCACATAAAAAATAAAAAGTAAAATTAAAAGTTAAATCAGCATCTCGCTGTATCCCGCACACAACGCCGAGGCAGAGGGAACCTAGTGATAAGACACTGCTGCCATCTGAATTCCGCTGAATTCTGCAGGCATTGTTTGCTGAGTGGCGGAACTCAACGCCGCGCTTTGCCAGAGCGAAGAAATGAAAATATAAATGTAAATAAATATTTCACTTCCTAGAGTGGGGATCGAACCTACAACCAGTCGATTTTACAGTCACACTTCTGCGCCACGACCGACCATAAAAGATATTTTTTACTATTTGTATTGAGTCTATTGTAATATTTTTTAACTTTTGCAATTGATAATGGCGGTTCACAAAGTATGGATTCGAGATTACAATCGCGGGTGATTGTAATATAATGCGGAACTTGGAGGTCACAAGCTTTTTGTGAATATCTCGCCGACTCGCGCTGGTCCGGTGATTTTACATCTCCACATTGTACAAATTTACCCCAAAAACCCAGGCCATACCGTGGTAATATAGTTGTAAAATTTAATAAATAAATTCATCAACTTTCCTTAACTTTACCTTGACTCAAATAAAACTCAGTGGGAACAGCCCCTCCAGCTGCAGAATTATATGTAGCAACTCTTTCATTTTTAATCGCATTGTGATTATCGTACATTGTTAGCATGTTGTCTATGGCGTCGTCCAGAGCAATCAATAGGACCTTAATAGAAAAATACGAATAATAAGAGACAAATTAGAATATAGGAGTTTGGATAATTGAGGTCGGTAGTGGCGCAGGGGCACAAGCGTGTGATTGTACACACGACAGGTTGTGAGTTCAATCTCCAATTGAGAAAATGAAGTATTTAATATTTTCATTTCTTCGCTTCAGAATTCGGCGGAAAATGAGGAGGCGGAGTGTCTTAACACAAGGCTCCCTCTGTATACTGTGTGCGGGATACAAAAAAAAAAGTATTGATAAGAGAATTAAAATTTACCAGAATGCCTTAAAACTTGTATGTCTGAAATTATGGAAGCTTTTAATTATTTGTTTAATCCTATCCATCATTGCGTGTTGTGTGGCGGAGCGAGTAATGAAAATTTACCTAAGTACATTCCACCGAGTGAGAATCGAGCCCACAACCATCGTATTTACAGTCAGATGCTGTTCGCTGTGCCACAATGGATTCTGAGAATTTGTACGAGGAATATAACCGTTCATTTAAAATTAGGTTGTGCGCTATGTTGGTCTCACCTTTAGTTCCTTAATATGGATTGTAATAAATCTTCCCAGGTGATCAGTAGCGATGTGCACATGCTCATTTATAATATACTGCAATGGAAAAAATTATATATTTTTTTTCATCAATTAAATTTAAAAAAAATATTTTATAAAATTTAAAAATAATAAAAAATAAATTGTAATATCTAAATGTATCTAACACTTATCTAATATACGAAAAAAGCTTGGGAATTTGGTGAAAAAAGTTATTTTATAAAACGATGACATTTAAAGGACCTGATCGGGTGCTCTTTTAATCTTCATCATCTCGATCTGGTAGTGGGCGAGGTGATCGAGCTTGTCCGTGGGATCGTGTCCGTAGATCTCGTATGCGTCGATGATCATCGCCAGGGTGATGTTTTCACTCGGTTCTTGACAACATGGGTGACGTCGAATATCATAAGCAGCCTAGAAATTAAATCAGAAATTAATTTATTTAAGGAAATTTCTTTTTTTTTGTAAATTGTTAAAATTTAATCTGCGCCATATTCCAAAATTAATGTAAGCCTCAATTTTCAATTCATTCACCAAATACCTATTTTACTACCAATATATTACAAAAAGTATAATTATGTTTAGGTATAGTTTGTTATATTAAGTGTCTAATACTGTAATTTGTAAAATAAATAAATTAATCAATAAATCAGCTTCACGCTGTATCCCTCACACAGCAAGGAGAACCTAGTGTTAAGACACCCCAATCCCCACTTTCTGCCGAATTCTTGCCTCGACACCAGAGCGAAGTAATGGAAATATCAATTCATCTCCTCGACTGAGGATCGAACCCAAAACCAGTCGCTTTTACACACACACAGCCACACTTTGTGAAAGTGCACAAACAACACAGGGGCACAATGTGTGAAATTTCTGATTGTTGTTAAAAAATACTTACAATCATTTGTAAAAGCCATATTAAATAAGTAAATGATATAAAAGCCCGAGCACTGGACGAGTTCATGTCGCTACACAACACATAAAAACTGCAACGTGGGACCAATTAAGAGATTTTTAACAATCAATCAAAATTACATTAGAACTGTGTATAAAATGACTTTTAGAAATAACGATAAACTTTATTAATAATTTGATATTTTTTTCTCATTCGCGCGTTTTAGCGCACTTTTTTTGTAGGCTTTTCTTGTTACAATTCTACTAGGTCTCTAGACATCACAGTATGCTCAAACACTAATATTATGTCCAATACCAAATACCAATTACTAAATTTTTACTTAGATCGCTGAAATAATAGAAGCTATTATTATGCTATCGCAAATGAATATTGAAGAAAGCCTACGTCGAGAAGTGGACGCCGAAAGACTGATGTGATGATGATGTTATAACATTTAGGGTCCTTTTCAAATAGTTTAGAATTAATTATCCTTTATGTCAGTTGACTATTGCGTAGTATTCAATGAGCTAGATGCAACTAAAATATATGTAAACTAAAATGGACTGGAGGAATGAGAAAGGTCAATGTCATTTGTTATTTTCTTTCACAAATACATCACGTGTCAAAGTCGTACTTGTGATAATTAAAAAATACAACTTTTCATTCTTTATTTCTTGAGACAATAGAACAATACAAATTCTATGAAGTTATACGAAGAGGTTTTGTTCATGTTATATAGATAGCTTGAACTAGAACTCGAAACAAACGTCAAACTAGAACGCAAAAAAAACCATTATCATTTACTACATTATGAAAATGATACTGGTTTTAAAAATTTATAGTTTTAGTAGAATACTTTAAGACAACTTAGCAGCTCTACTTTGTATATTTATTATATTTTCTGTAAGAGCTTATTATGTTTTTTTTTATCAAACTGTTTCACAAGTTATTTCATATGGGACCTACAAATCTAGAATCCCAATAAGGTATCTTATATCCGGTTATTATAGAGGCATTGTGCCAAGGAAATTCGTTCATATCGATCGCCCTATCGCGCATCTCCCCCGCGTCGAAGTCACCCAACCGACTACAGCCGTGCGAGCAGCCATTGTAATAAAGAAAACCTTTAAAAATGGTCTAAACCATACAAAATTTTCATTTCATTATACAAAGGCGATATTTTAAATAAACAAGTGTATTTTAAAGTAACAAAAGGAGGTATCGTATATTTCACAATGGGTGCTGAAAATATCAATTCAGAAATGGCTGCTCAAACCAAGTGCATGACAAAACAATAATGTAAAGAAATTATATTTAGTGTAGTGTAAAGAAGTCTTCCATTTTAGTATTAATTATTAGAATAATAAAAGTTTTAAAGGTAGTTTTTAAAATCCAAGTCTTCCTGTTACGTCAATTTTGACATATACATATATATATAGAATAAAAAAAATATTACTTAAGACAAAGTTTTAAAATTTACGGCCAAAGTAATTAAAACAAAAGAAGCAAAATGATCAATTTGGGGCGTATAAAGATACCACCCATCAAGAATGTGTTGGATGTAGCAATGCAGACTGTAAGACAGCAGGTACCTGAAAAGCCAGGGCAGCCTCCACGCCCGCCTCAGAATGTTAGATTTGCTAATATGGGTAAGTGTTTTCTTATTTTTTAAGTAAAAAATTTAAAAAATCATACATAAAAATATGTTTTACATAAAAATATGTTTTACATAAAAATATGTGTCCTTATTTTATTTTTTTATTTTTTCTTATTAATTTAAGATTCTAAATATGATTAAAACGATCGTGTTTCATTTGCTTATAGTGTTAAATGCTAATTACAATAATAAAAAAAATATATTATATTTATTTAAGTGTTATGTAATATTTACTCATGTCAGATATGGGAGAAAGCTGTGAGCTCTCTACAATGAACGAAACCACTTCCCCAACATATCAGTCTACCAACCCTACTAATCCATTCTTAAGTGGTGAACTACAGGCTGAAGATTCTTTCACCAGCTACCAGAACACCTACCCTCAACAAGATGGTGCTCCTAGGTTAGCCGTACTTATAATACTAGTACATCATTAAATCTAACGAAAAATTACATAAGTAAAATAAATTGGAACTCTATTAATTCATGAGAAGACTAATATTTTCTTTTCTTTTAGAACACAAAGCATGCAAAGCGTAGATTTTTACGCTTCATCAGAAGAAGGCGGTTTTGAAGAGGGTGGTGGAAAACCTGGTGCTAAGATTAATGAATTTCAGGCCGCCTGGAACGTCACCAATGCGATTCAGGTATGCCTATTATACAAAATATTTCACTAAATACAAATATAGAGGTCCTTTTTTAATATAATAAATATATTTCCTTTACAGGGTATGTTCGTTGTATCTTTGCCTTTCGCTGTTCTTCAAGGAGGCTATTGGGCAATTGCTGCCATGATAGGAATTGCCCATATTTGCTGCTATACAGGTAAAATTCTTGTTGAATGTCTTTACGAAGACGATCCTGTCTCAGGACAACGCGTGCGTGTTCGTGATTCTTACGTTAGTATTGCAAAAGAGTGCTTTGGAAGAAAATATGGAGCAAAAATTGTCAATATTGCCCAAATAATAGAACTTCTCATGACCTGCATTCTTTACGTCGTCGTCTGTGGTGATCTGATGATCGGTACTTTTCCAGACGGCTCTATTGATACTCGCTCATGGATGATGTTAACTGGTATATTTTTGCTGCCGCTGGCATTTTTAAAATCATTAAAAAGCGTCAGTATGCTTTCATTTTGGTGCACAATGAGCCATCTTATAATAAATGCGATCGTCCTTGGGTACTGTATTCTCTATATTGGTGATTGGGGTTGGTCGAAAGTAAAGTGGTCACTGGATTTCGAAAACTTTCCCATCAGTTTAGGCGTTATTGTGTTTTCTTACACGTCGCAAATCTTTTTACCAACGCTGGAAGGTAACATGGAGGATCGATCTCGATTTGAATGGATGCTAAATTGGTCTCATATAGCTGCTGCGGCTTTCAAATCTATTTTTGGATATTTGTGTTTTTTGACATTCCAAAATGATACTCAACAAGTAATCACAAATAATTTGCGTTCAGCTGGTTTTAAAGGGTTGGTTAATTTCTTTTTGGTGATCAAAGCTGTACTCAGCTATCCATTACCTTATTATGCTGCTTGTGATTTATTGGAACGCGTTCTGTTTAGAGGGAAGCCAAAAACCGTTTTTCCACCAATTTATGCTTTAGATGGGGAATTAAAAGTATGGGGGCTTGCTTGGAGGCTTGGTGTGATAATGTTTACAATTCTCATGGCAATTTTCATTCCACATTTTGCTATACTTATGGGTTTTATTGGTAGTTTCACAGGAACTATGTTGAGTTTTATATGGCCAGCATATTTCCATCTTAAATTAAAGGGAAGTCAACTTGAAAGCACTACCATCGCCTATGATTATTTTATTATAGGCCTTGGCGTTCTCTTCGGAGTCATTGGTATGTATGATTCTGGCTCCGCGCTTATAAAAGCTTTCAAAATTGGTTTGCCGTTTTAATTTACTATTGTTTTAGATATTTATTGTTGAATAATTTTTAGAATTACGCATTTTCTTCTCGTAAGTTCTGCACAGTTGCAATTCGGTTAAAATGTTAAACGCCAAATAATAGTCTAGTCTGATGTGATTGAATTTTTATGAATTTTAGCTCCTAAGATATAATAATATAACTAGCCGTTACGTTACAATGTTCAAAATGTCTTCCAATCATATATATATATATAAAAGTCTTCCATAATTATATATATATATATATATATATATATATATATATATATATATATATATATATAGGTTTCGTGTATATACTTATATTAGATGTTTAAATTATATTTACAATTATTTAAAAGAATCCAACGTCTTCCAAATGATGTATTCGAAACTCTTCGACAACGAAGTCTTCCATAATAATAAAAATATAATCTATACATTCATAAGACAAATGCTTAAATTTAAGATAATAAAATAAATTAGATATACCAATATAACACTCCACAACTATACTTTATTAAATTCCTATATTATATTTAATAATTCAAATAAAGTACCTTTTAATAATTTTGCTTTAATTAAAAAAAATAATAGTACCTGTTTAAAGAAGATTTTTTTTTAACATACATTTGATATTTAATCTATTATTGCTCTTCTGAACAAATAAAAAAAAAGAAAATTTGACATTAATAATAATATCTACTAATGTTTATATAAATACTCGTTGTTGATCATATGTATATCCTAGAAGTAATTATAGAAGTATGTAATAGATATATGTTGTTTTACGTGTAGAATATTGATTGCTAGGGCAAAGTAATATATAACGAAATATGAAAAAATAAAATATGACAATAACAAACAATAACTATGTATATTTATCATTGTTAAAGTATATACAATTATTTTATGAATATATATTTAATATATATTCATAGTTTTTTATTTGTTTAAAGCTATTGGAATCATAATTAAACAAAACTTTAAAAAAATAGCTACAGCTATGTTTGATACAATTTTTTTTATATATATTAAATAATAAAATAATAATTAGCATACTTTTCGCCAAATTATTGTTAGCTTTGAAGATTAAAAGCTTTTAATCTTCAAAGCTAATAATATACTTTTGGTAAATTTTATTTGATCGGCTAAAATACATAAAATAAGTATTCAAAATGCGCTAATCAAATTTCGTCTTATTGTTTAAAAAAATATTGATGATCTATAGCATATAATCATTTTTCTTTTATATAAACACAATACAGCTTAGACAAATGAATCTACCGTACGAAATGTGTTAAAAAAAACAAAAATAAATTACTAGACTTATTAATTAATTTTTTGTTATCCATGAAAATAAATTAAAACTAATATGCTTCAAATCCCTTCATATAGATAAATTTATTTAAACCTGTATTCATTTAGAAATTATGTAATTGAATGAATAAACAAAAGCAGCCAAAAAGAAAAAGAATGTCTTCCATTTGAATATTACGATTTTTTATAGAATTTACAAAAAACAATCATTTTTCAAAAAGAAGTTATATAATATATTGTTATTATTTAAATACATATACATGCATAAATATTGAAATACAATTAAATATTATTTTATTTATAAATATCGAAAACAAAATGTAAGTATAGATCTTAATACATTCTGCCTTTTACATGTCTTCCGCTAAAAAAAATATTAATAGAAAAATATATAAAGGAATTGATTGTTAGAAAGTTTACAAATATATATATCTAAGTGAAAGTAACGGTTAATTCTACATAATTAGTGGAATAATTCATATTTACGGTTGTTTTGAGAATGTAGTAAAGAATCGATGTGGACTTTTCTTCTGTTACATAACGTGTAACGCTTATTGAAAACAATTAGAAATGTAACCGAATGCAATAATGTTTTATAAATACTCATTTCGCATATATTGCGATGGAAAGAATTCTAGGTGTGTATTTTAAATATTATAAAATGTTATTCGATGTTGTTGTTTTTTTTCCCTCTTCCTAGTTTTTTGTAAATTAACTTAAATCGTAAATTTTAACATTTAGCACGATTTAATTAAATCGATCAGTATGTAAGAAACTAACTGTGTAATGGAATCTAAGAATATGAATTACACTCATTTATAATTGTTGTATTATCATGAAACTTGGAAATTATATTTAGATTAGATGACAATTCAATATTATGGTACCATCGAACTGGGCTGGTGGTGGGACTGAGGTAGCCGATGGAAACTTGGGCTATCTACCAGTAAGCACTGAATTTGGTCTTATTTGATTCGTCTATCGAATTCTAGTCGTCTATATATTCTGTTCATTTCACCTAAAACCGTGAAAGACTAAAAAGTATAAAACATTACTAGTTTAAGAAACTCTAAAAAAATACGCTATTATAAGTGCACGTAAAAGCCAAAAGTAAATTATGAATCTTTCAAGTTCTCTCTATTTCTGGGCTGAAATGTAAACTATATGCTTTTAATTATAATATTTGTGTGAGGCGTTTCTGGTGCCTATAGTTCGTATTTTTTTAAAAATTGTAATTTTTACAAGGTGAAGGTATTTTTTTATTTAAATCCAGCAAAGACTAATTGCAACAATTAAAATTATTCGAAATAATATCCCCATGTAAGGCAATAAAAATATATTAATTGGAAGCCATTACCCGTCGATGCAATGATGGAAATATGGAGGGTTCTATACGTGGACGCGTTTTATTTGCAATATGTATTGGCCTCTTGCAGTTAACGGTAAGTTTACTGACGGATTCCTCTACTTTAGACTGGCTGATTTACACTTTTGTTCATTATAATAAATCTTTTATGTCTTTAAAATAAATCGTATAAAGTTGCACATTAAATATAATTGGTTATATTAAATTATTCTTAAGATATTTGATCGGAATCGATTTTTGTATATTATTTTTTTACTTGGCAATTTTATATTTTTGGCATTTTTGTGCCGTGTGATCCCGGCCTCGAATAGGATCATCCTGGTACTGGTGGT